>JANAVB010016598.1:8082339-8374839 GCA_029216955.1 Iris pallida | reverse complement strand
CATGCATTCGACTTCTGAACGACCAAGTCATTTGGGTGCCTAGACTTATATTATAAGCCATGCAACGCAACTTAACTCATGGGGCAAGCCAAGGCTATGCCAAGCCTTGGACGATAGGACCGTGCATGCTTTATGAAGCATTTATGCGGGCGACGCCTATGACTTAGGCTACGTTCATACTTCGCCTACTCAACCAACTTTCCTTCTCCCAAGCCACGGGACGAAGGACCGAGTGTCATTTTCAAAGCACGTCGTGCACCAACTCTAAGCCGACCGTTGGACCTTTCCATATTCTAACTCAATTCGACCCGTCGGGATTATTCCCTTTAGCTATGTGAATTCGTCTCTTTTATTATCAAGCCTACTTGTGCAAGTTGAAAATATGCGATTTATTATGTGAAGGCTAAGATGAGGCAAGTTCACCGAAACTACCCCACCTGAGCGAGCGGTAACCTCGACCGAGAGATGTCTTCGAGCAGCCGTTGCAAGGCTAAGTCCGAACGTCGTCGGCGTTCCGATTCTTCCGATTGACTGAGCGGGACGGGGCACTACACTAACGATCATCAACTCGATCACCAGATGATCAAACCCATGAATCAATATAGCAAGTCGAGAATGCATGAAATAAAACTCTTGTAAAAAATTGCAAATGAATCACATCATACAAGACATACTAACCAACATCTAAATTTGAGACACTTGGGACAAACTGGCAAACCAACAATTCATCGACGATGTGCTACTTTTTCTAGGATAACTCGAGTTAGTGGTTGCCTAGTTCCCAGTGCAAGACTTAGGTCCACGACCCTAGCATAATATCTAAAAGCACATAAATCACTATAACTAGGCACTACATGAGGAAAACACAATCGAGACAAGAATCAAATAAAGTATAATACATGAAAATACGATGAACACAATAACATGCACATTACGCTACGTAACTATCAAAATTGGAAACTAAGCATGTTGAGGAATAATAAATACGAGCTATAGATCAAGTTACATCGAAAGAAATGAAATTAGAAAGTAAAATCGAATATGTGTCGATTAAAAACAGATAATTGTGGATACACGCAAAACAAATCGTCAAAACACGTAATGATAGAAACTAAGTGTGGAAATAGCTACACTATACTATACTATGGCCTCGTTTGGTTCACGGAAAGGAAAGGAAAGGAAATGAAATCAATTCCTTGCTCTTTCCTTTCCTTTAGAAAATTATTATTTTCGTCAATTTTCCTTCCAATTATTTGAAAAAAAGCTAAAAAAATGGGAAGGAAACTGAATCCTTAAAGTAGGAAAATAAATCCTTGGTTGGATGCGAGGAACCAATTTTCTCCATAGTTTTTCTTTCTGTGGAAATCATTTTCATTTTTCTCCTCTTTTCTATTGGCATCCAAACATAGGAAATGAATTGATTTCTTTTTTCCAAGCCCATGACTCCATAAACCAAACGTGGCCTATAAGCAAAACTCTAGACAAGATGTGGTCAACTTTGATGCATCTCTAGTGTAAACTAACCCACTGGCAAGATTTTGTCCCGTCGCAAATTGATTGGAATGCATGCGACAGTACCGATGGTATTATGGTCAAGGGACATGCAATGCGCAAAATCCATGCTCTTGGAGCTCAAAAATTTGCGTCATTCTCGGTCATTTTTTATTTGATTCTCGGTCTACTAGTTGCAATAAACTCTATAACCATAATGTGACCTAAAGGAAGAATAATCATACAACAAATATTGAACAAGTTAGAGCTATTTATCCTAAATCTAACATTTCATCTCGATTTTTATTGAAAGAAGAAAATGAAACATCGAAACTTAAAATTTACCATATGAGTCCTTGAAGCTCAAATACTAAAAACAAGCATGAAAAACAAAATTGGAAAATATACGGGACACTAGGCCTCCATTAAAGCAAGATGTACTTAGAACAAAGAAAGAAAAGAAAGGAAGAAGGAGAGAGCCGTGAGCCGCCTCATTGTTTGCTACAATTAGTGCAACATAACCACCGTATTAGCCCATCCCACCTTGAGCCGAGAGAAACTTTGATACAACCGTTGTATGGCAAATTGGCCCCCTTCTACACTGTTTGTATCAAAACTTTTATATAACCGGCTATATCAAAGTTTTCTCCTATTGAGCCTTACATTAGGTTTGCCTACTTTTAGGCTTCATGGTAGATTGCAATTCAACTTTAGATGTTAGGTGGATGTGCTTTTTCCACTCACTAGTACCGACTCTTATAGGCTGTTTGGATAGATGTAATTTTTTGAAAGTGTGAAAGTGGCACTTGCAGCAAGTTGAGTTTTCGTGGACTTGCAGTAAGTGGCACTTTCCTAAATGTGTTTGGATAGAATATTTTTTGTCTGCTGCAAGTGTAAAAAAATTGGTTTGGTGTTTGGATAGTTATGTAAGTAGAAAGTGAAAAAAAAATTGGCGATGTGGTAAACCTAGGTATGGTTACCCCCCAATATATATATATATATATATATATATATATATATATATATATATATATATATATATATATATATATATATATATGGAGAGGGATATTGCATCAAACTTATGGCATCAATTGTTGCACCAAACAATCTCAACCACACATTTATTTCAATCATGTGGTTATAAAGCATGCTGACGTGGCAACAACTTTATGGAATATTTTATAACCACATGATTGAAATAAATGTGTGGTTGAGATTGTTTGGTACAACAATTGATACATTAAATTTGGTACAATATCCCTTCCTATATATATATATATATATATATATATATATATATATATATATATATATATATATATATATATATAGAGGAAGGATCAAGATCCCCACACTTTTTGCATCCCCATGCATCCCCCCTATTTGCACCGTTGGATGGTGCTTTAAGTCATCTAATCTTAACCATTGATTTACCAATGGTTAAGATTAGATGACTTAAAGCACATCCAACGGATGTGAACATGGGGATGCATGGGGATGCAAAAATTGTGGGGATGCCTATCCTTCCTCATATATATATATATATATATATATATATATATATATATATATATATATATATATATATATATATATTTTTATATATATATATATATATATATATATATATATATATATATATATATATATATATATATATATATATATATCAGCTCTATCTCTCTCTCTCTCTCTATATATATTTTTTTTCCCAAAAAAAACTCCCCACCGCCACCACTCCCCACCGCCACCACCACCACCAGCTCCTCCTCTCTCCCCACCACCGCCACCGCCACCGCCACCGCCACCGCCAACTCCTCCTCTCTCCCCACCACCGCCACCGCCACCGCCAACTCCTCCTCTCTCCCCACCACCACCGCCACCACTCCCCACCGCCACCGCCACCACCACCAGCAGCTCCTCCTCTCTCCCCACCCCCGCCACCACTTCCCACCGCCACCACTCCCCACCGCCACCGCCACCACCGCCAGCAGCTCCTCTCTCCCCCACTTGCTTCTCACTTCCCCCACTTTTTTTTTTATGTAACTTGGTTGTAAGGAAAAATTTGTGTGCTGCAACTACTGTTGCATGGATTAGACACCTGCAACGCCGATTTTCGTGCGAGCAAAACGTTGCAACTGTCGCGAGCTCCGGCCAGTTCCAGCAAAATACTTCACTTACCGCGGTTTTCCTGCGATCCAAGCAGCACCTTACCGTATGCAAAACAGGGGAAAGTAGATTGCAATTCAATGTATTTTATTTCATTAGAAGATATTTATTTTCTAAAGTATTGATATTATGTATGTAACGTAGCTTGGGAATAAGTCGATGTATCCAATTCGTTTGGATGGCATCTTTATTTGTTGAACTTATTTTCTTAACGTTCATAGTTTTCGGCTGCAAAGTTATTATGATTTCAGTTTGACTCTAATTTTTTTTTTGTTGGTGTATTTTTTTTTTTATAAATATTTTGCTGCATTGGTAATCCTTGGAAAGTAAGAATAAAGAAGTCTTCATCTTGCACAAAATTTTGGGTTATATCTCATTTCCAATTGAATGCTCAAATAATAGGGGTGCAACTCGGGCGGGTTTGGTCGGGTTTGAGGTCAACCCGAGCCCAATCCGATGAATCATAAGTCCAGTCCGAGTCCAACCCCGACCCGACCTCGGGTTCAACATATGAAGCCCAAGACCAAGCCCGGAGGATCGGGTTGGACTCGGGTTGGGTCGGGTCCATCGGGTTTATTGGACTCTAATATAATATTTAAAATAATTTAAAACACAGGTAATAATTAACACATAATCAAATAGCAATCAAGTCTTGATCATTACAAAATACAAGTTGAAATAAGATTTAAGATAAAGGAATTGAATAGTTTGGATGGAGAAATTTAGGATTCAAACTTTTTATTTAAGTATGAATATATATATATATATATATATATATATATATATATATATATATATATATATATAAAAGTCGGATTTCGGGTTCTTCGGCTAATCCGACACATGAATCCGAGCCCAACCCGATTTTTGATCAGATTCAAAAAATTTAACCCGCACCCAAGCCCGAACCCGAGTATCTTCAACCCTAACCCAACTTATTAACGGGTTTACCCAATCGGGCTCGGATTTTGCCCGCCCGAGTTACAGCCCTATCAAATAGAGGGGTAATAATAAAATTGATAATTTAGTCCCACATCGATTAAGAGGTGAGATTATGTGGTGTAAATAATTGAAATTGATTCGAACCTTACATAAAAAAAAATTTAAAACATATGGGTCCAATTCAATAGCTCACCTTATAATTTTACATCGTGTTTCCAACAAATGGTATGTTACAGAGCTAAATTGACTATGTTGGATTTTCTGACTAACATGCGTTTTCATACGTTGGGTCTACTGGCTAGCGGAAACGTGTGCCCAGATCAATATCGACATGTGTCGAGGCTCGGGCCCTGTAGTACTACAGGTCATTTGTCATTTATTCTTCAACAATCTTTCTAATGGGAAGTTGGTCAATCAGTGACAGCATGCAATTTTGATTTTTATTTTAATTGGTCGTAGCCAACCTTTCTATCAGAAATTCTAACAAAAGAAAAACTAATATTTCGTTGACAGCAGGGTTCGAACGTAACAAAAAAAGTCTCTATTTTTCGTCGACAGCAGGGTTCGAACCAGAGCGGGCGAAGCCCCACAGATTTCAAGTTTGTCTCCTTAACCACTCGGACATATCGACCAAATTGGCATTTTATTATTACTATGTCATTTTATTCATTTAACACCACTCAACCGTAGTCACCCACGCTATTTTGTGCGTGCTTGTGCACACACGCGACAGCGAGGAGGCTAGATGCGGAGCAAGAGAAGAGGGTAGATGCGGGAGGGGGGTGGGTGGACTATTAAATTGAAATCGAGCTCGTTAAGCTTGAAATCAAGCTTAATGAGCTTGAAATAAAGTTGATCGAGCTTGAAATGAAGCTTAACGAGCTTGATTTTGAGCTTATCGAGCTTGTTTATCAAGCTTGAATCAAGCTTGCTTATCAAGCCAAGCTCCAGTTCAAACCAAGCCAAGCTTAAGCTTAATATAAACAAACTCGAGCCAAGTTCAAGCTTTAAAATAAAAATTTATCAAGCTCGAGCTCGAGCTTGAGCTCGATTAATTCTAGTCAAGCCAAGCTCAAGCTTACAAAGCTTGGCTCGGCTTGGCTCGTTTGCAGCCCTAATTGTGGAGAAATTATTAGGTGCTTCCGGCTCACCACTGGATGTGCTGAGTGGTGAGCCCAGTCCAATGAACAATGGACACTTGGCAATTAAGATTAACAATTAATCTTAATATTAATATTAAGATTAATGTTAATCTTACTATTAATATTAATATTAATGTTGATCTTAATATTAACAATAAAACTAATATTAACAATAATATTAATATTAACATTAAAATTAAAGTTAATGTTAATCTTAATTGTTAATCTTAATATTAATATTAATTGTTGATCTTAAAATTAATATTAACAATAATCTTAATTGCCAAGTGTCCATTGTTCATTGGACCGGGCTCACCACTCAGCACATCCAGTGGTGAGCCGGGAGCACCTAATAATTTTTTCTAATTGTGGGGAGGGGAGGGGAGGGGAGGGGGCATTTGATTTGATTATCAAAATCGAATCCAACCATATCGAGTCGATATAATAGATTTTGTTTATTTGGTTGGACTATTTTTATTATTTAATAGAATTATTCTAAATTTGGACTAATAGTTAAATACTTAAATATATTAGAAAATATAATTTTTGTATATACAATTATTGTATTTCAAAGTTAGACTATTTATTAAATTATCAAATTGGATTTCACAACACATATAAAGACGTATATAGAATTATTATTTTTAAAATATATAAATATTATACATATTTTAATTATAAAATATATTTGACATAATTTCATAAGTGATATTCCATTCTTGATTTTGGACCCAAACCAATATATATATATATATATATATATATATATATATATATATATATATATATATATATATATATATATATATATATATATATAGGGAAAACGGGATATGAGCCATAGGCTCATACTCTTATATGAGCCATTCCATGTGGCTTCCATGTGGACAAATAAAAATATAGTAACTTGAAAAAAAATTAATAGATAAAATACAATATCCCATAAAAGATTTGATAAATAATAACTTACCATATTTTTGCCTAGGAACTTACCAAATATGTTTACCAAAGAATTTAAATAGATAGAAATAAAAGGTCCCATAATTATGTTAGCGTTAATATTAATATTAATATTAATATTAATATTAATATATATTGCCCATCAAATTGATTCATTTGTTTGAAACGGGCCATTTCAACACGCTTGCTGCTTGAGGGGTTTATACGCTCAACCCAAAATCAGCGACCGAACCCAAATTTTGAGCAAGATGTATCTGCGCTTCATCGAAAACTAAACACAAGCTGTTTCCAAGGGGTTGATGTGAGTTCAAAATCTCTAAATAATTGGATAATTTAAAAAAATTAATGTGCGATTAAAAAAAAAAAAAGACAAATTCAATAACTACTATTTCGGAGACATTTAAAGATGTTTAGTAACCACGATCCTACCTTCTTCAAATTTTTTCTCTTCATATAATTTTCGGTTCGACCACCATTGACATTTTTGGAATCTACAAAAACTTAGATGCTTACTCCGCCCAATTGGTGCCTTGCAATTTTCTTATCTAACACTAGTCATGTTCATTGTGGTTGCACGTACAAAAAATATCTATGCTATTGTTGAAAATTAAAAATACATTTATATTATATTAAAATATTTTAATTATGGTTTGAATATATTTAATTATAATTTGTTATGTATATTTAGTTAGATAATATCATGTACTTAGTTTAAGTATAATTTAAATATTGAATATATTTATGATGTGTTATATGTTAAGATCGTTAGAATAAATTTTCATTTTCATTCTTACGGTTAAGCAAGCCCATGTGTTCAGCAGGTTGGGTGATTGGACTTTTTCTGGCCCATATTGAAGCAAGCTCTGGCCCGTATTGATTCAGTCATACTATTACCAATTAAAAATTATATGCCAAAAATTTGTGGCTGATATTTAAAATTTTGTATAAATTTGGAAATAATACTGTTTATAAGTGTGACTGAACAAGAGTCTCTATAAATTTTAAAATATAAATTTTGTCTTGCCTCCCACTTTATTTACCATATTTTTATGTGCTCCCTACAAAATTTTAATAACGTAAGAAATCTTACATTTTTGACGAAAACTGTCTAGAAGTGATGGTCAACTGTTTTGACCTAACATTTCTTTTACCAAAATACCATTCCCATTGTCTTCTTCCATGCCCCTTCCCACCCCCCCCCCCCCCCCCCCCCCCCCCCCCCCCCCCTCCCCCCTACGTGCCTCTCCCCCAGCCGCTCGCCCCTGCTCCGACCTTCCCCGCGCCCGCTCCTCCCTCTCTCTCCCCCCCTTCCCCGGCAGCACCTCCCTTTTCTCCGGTGCTAGCAACAGAGGGAGCGCGCTGTAAGCTCCCTGAATTTTTGGATTTTTTTTTAAAATGTGAATAATTAATATTAATTTATATTTTAAGACAAATTAGACTTTTACATATTTTCTTTATTGTAAATCCTAACGACACAATCTCTAGTCATATTGAGCTACCGGTTGACTTAGCTAGTCCAAACTCAACCCAAATATCCCCATACCTCCACATGGTTCATACCAAACATTATATACTATTGTGCTCTCTACAAAATACCAAACATAATGATATGACATCCAAAACCTAACACTTAACCTACTAGAAACAATTTCAGCCCTATATACTTTGGACTTGACCAAACCATTAACTCACCACTTAACCACTATAAGTTGGACTCAAGTTGGTCAAGTACACTAAATGGGCAGCCAATCCTTTCCACTTATTCATCTTCCATAACCCCCAAGCACCCTTAACCATTCCCTTTCCATAACCTACAAAAAACTCCCAACCACTAACTCTCCACTCAACCCTTCACCTCCCCCTTAATGGTTGGCTATATATAGACTTCTCCTCACCTTATTACCTCATAGCATCTGAACAAAACTTCTTCCTAACCCACTTCATAATATTTTCTCTTCACAAACCATCTCCAAAATCCTTCTCAATTTTCCTCCAAACAATCATCTTTCCACCCCTACCCAAAGCTGAATCTGAATTCAACTAGTCTCTACCATTCCGGCCATATCTCTCTCTACAGTAAGTATTTCTCTCTCAAATTTAGTATACTTCTTTCTCTCTCTGTTCTTACCATTTTCTCTTCACAAACTTTTCATCAAAACTCACTCTAACTCCCTCAAAACAGCCCCTCCATCAGAGGTGTCCAGGCTGAAACTGAATTTGGTGCACTGCTGTTCGCGCACCCTTAGGAGACCCCATGGCAGCAACTAATCTCTTGGTAATGTTTCTAACACTCTTCTACAACATACCACTATGTCCAAAATTCATCTCATAAAATTTGATGTATATATTTGCTTGCAACTTCATTATTTTTGTCACCGTAATTATTGATTCTCAAAATAGAACTTGTATAGATTTATGTCCTATTTGTCTTACTGAAATTCGATGGTTAAGAATCTTAAATTCTATGATAATATATTCTGAATATTATTTATAAGTTTATTAATTTCAGAATATAAAGTGTTATATTTTCAAGATTTCATCTAGTCTGAATCAACCGAAATTGGACAACCTAGTGAGATTACTTGAATGTGCTAACTGACTAGCTTAATTTTAGTATATAAAATAAATATGATATGTTTAAATTATTTTCAAATATTATTTTAGAATTAAAATATTAATTTTTCTATTTTAATTGGTTCCAAATAAATAGATATGTTGGCCATATTGTGTCATTAATTGGACATACTAACTAGATAATTATTTCTTGTATATATTATCATCAAATAATGTTTATAAATAGTTTTAATTTATATTCAGAATATAAATTAGTATATTTTATATATTAAATAATTTATTTTTACATAAGTTGGCAACTTTGTATGCACAAACTAGTTGTCAAGTTGCTAAAACGCCTAGTCGATATGCAACGAAATATTGTATATGCAACGACAAATATTTTAGTATTTTTTTAAGTAAATAAATATAAATTCCAGAAATTAATTCATATTAATTTCAGTTTTATTTGTTGTCGACATGCGTGTTTGAGAGGCAACATGCATGTTCGAAATATCGTTTAGCGTCGTCGTGAATTTGGGACACCGTGTCGTATCAACGTATGTTTAGGATTGCACGTATTGGAATCATATAAATGCCCAAATGTACGTGTGATAACATGATGTTCGAGACCCACATGATGTAATAGAAAGTAGCATGGTACGTGGTTATTAGCACGTTGTCAAAGGCCACACAACTCTTGGATCGTTGGTATGAAAGTCACCATACTAGTTGACGTTGTGCAAATTATCACATTCTTTTTATATTAATTGAATTAGATTGTGTGCATTGATTATAATATCTTATAATAGGACAACTTGGATCTGCTGTACCTCTAACTGAAGACATCAGTCAGGCGACACCGCAGCAGGCAGCAGGCAACAGGCAACAGACAAGTGTACCTTGCCATCATGTATCTCAGTTCTTGCTATATTTATTAGTATTTAGTTACTATAGCTGTAGGAGCGTAAAAAGTGCTTCAAAGAAAGAGTCATCTCATTCATAAGTGGCCTACTTTACGCCTAAACAGAACGGGTAACTTTACGCTTGGGTCTACATCGGTAATTTTACGCCGAGGACAGAGCAGCCTCTTTTACGCTGGACAAAGCTGTCAAATCTCACATTTAATGCAGACTTTGACATGAAGATATCAATGATGGCATTTACCACAGAATTCAATGGAATTTGTCTTATACAAAGACCATTGTTGTCGTTTATAGAGATCGAGCTACTTTACGCTCACTGAATGGTTTCTTTTACGCACGGAGTTTTACATGAGTCCTTACGCTCATAAAAAATAATGTGTGCGTGAAGTCTATTTGAGCCATTTTACGCTCAAGGTTATTCAATAACCACTTTACGCTGGAAACCTATGACAGAGCTAGTTTACGCTCATCTTTTTACGCCCTATTCGTTCTGGCCAGTTTAGAACGTGGTGTGCCTACGTGGTCTTCATGTCATATATTTCGAAGAACGTGTGTACATGTATCATATTCTTACTGAAATGATGGGACACGTGTCAACATATACAGAGGATGGCTCTGATCATGGATGGCAGTTGTTAGCGTAAAGACAGATTTTGATGCTCTTTTACGCACAGAAGCCCCAGTCTATAAATAGACTCATTTTTCTCATACAACACACACACAGAGACAGGAGAGAATAGAGAGATCAGAACTTCGGGATTTTGATTCTCCAGAGCATTCTTCTTCAATCTTTCTTCCAGAACAGAGTGAAGCAAAGCAGGAAAGCATTCGGCCTCGCCATCAGTGCCCAAGTGCGTCGATACCTTTCTGGTGACTTAGTTCTTCCAAGTTGTTCTACTTCAAGCAGTGATCTTCATCATCATCATATGGTCCAAGGAACAAAGTGATCATTTACAGATCAGACTTCCATAGCAATACTTTCCCAGAATCAAATTTGTACTTCTTGTACTTTTTCTTGTTTTATTTTCAAAAGCCAATTCCTCCAAGGCATTTTGTTAAGTGAAACAAAAATGGCGACTCTGCTGGGGACGACCTTCTCCTCTGACGAGGAGGTGATTGCTCAATATGATGATGTTTCGGTCGGTTCGACCAAGAAGACTCTGGTTGTGCACTTCGACCAGACTGCCTATGAAGAAATGCTCCGAACTGGGGGTGGTTCTCGCCACTCCAATGTTCAAAAGTCTCACAAAGCGCGAAAAGTTTGGATTCCCAAATCCAAAGTGGTTTTCGATCTCTCTGTTGCTTCTGATGACAAGGGAATTCTTCCCACTCCTGTCGTAGGGGCTTCCGTTCGTAACGAGGCAGTCCTTACTTCAGAGTTGCACTTAAAGTGTGACGATTTATTTTCCGTTTGTAACGGTGAAGATAATCAGGTTTCACGCCCACTACGTAAGAATCAATTTTTACGCTCAGTGGGTAAGAACCAAATTTTACGCTCAGTACATAAGAATGAGTCTCCCATTCGTACTGGGGCAGACTCTAAAGTTTATGCTTCTGGGTGTAAGAATCAGTCTCCCGTCGGTGACGTGGTAGGCTCAAATAAATTACGCTCCTTGCGTAAAACAAAATCTCCCGTTTATAACGTGGTAGATAACAAAACTTTACGTTCCACGCGTAAAGATAAGTCTCCTGTCTATGACAGTGTAGATGAAATTCACAATGATGTTCACACATCTAATGTGAATGTATCTAAACGTGTGCAGCGTAAAAATGTTGTTGGTAAAGCTCCTGTCCTACACCAACAACCTTCTTATACTGCTTTACGCAAAGTACCAAATTTATAAATTACATGCCAAGAAAATGGAGTCCTGCGTGCTAAATCCCAAGATTTACGCACACAATTCCAAACGCATAAAAATGTACAGTTTGGTTCTGCGAATGCAGCCAGTAATCTTCTTTATACACAAGGGACTAAACGTTTTTCTACCCCAAATGTAATAAAGAAGAATACTTCATCCACTCCTTCTGACTTGCGCGAATTGCTAATGCAAAAGCGTAAGATTAGACAATCTCAGGTGACATTGCCCCAAGAAAAATATCATTGTGAATATCACCAGGTTGTGATCAATTGTTGTTGTTCAGCATCAAAACGATCAGTTTTTGATCGGTTGAGTTTCAATGCGCCTCAACATCAAGCCGAAGATCAAGAACATGAGTTGCCATATGTGTCAGTCAACATGGCATCTCATACTAACAGAGGACGACAACCAAGACGGAACACGTCCCAAACTCCATGTCAACAACAGTTCAACAGGCTTCTTGATTCCTTTGAAGGAGTATATCAGAATACTCGGTCAAGAAGGCAAAGACTATTGCAGACTTCTGACTCGGAAGCTGGGGGTACTCAATCTTTTGAGTCTGATACCGATAGTGTGGACTCGTACTTCTATACAAATCCTTCTGTATCTTCAAGGGAGGTCGAATCCTACGCTGTTGGGGATGAACCAGAGACATCATCTGTTAATACAGAGCAGCGTCTCACCGCCGTTGAGTAATCACTGAAGGATATGCTTAATATGGTGCAAAGCATGCATCAAATAATTTTGAATCAGCAAACTGCTCAGCCAACAGTAGTGATACCGGCACCAGTAGCAGCACAAACTCAAGATAGTCAAGGGGCTGAAATACCTTTGAACATTCAAGAACCTGCTGCTAATCAAAATTCTGCATCTCCGGATCCCATCGTTCCTGAAGATGTATCACCTCCAGTGGGGGGTCATGGTACATCCAACGACTACTCAGTCAAATGTGCTTCCTCAAACCAGAGAAGCCATTCAAGTAGTGCGTGAACTCAAAGCACAGTTTGAAGTTTTGAGGCATAAAGATCAGCTCCAGAGGTTAGGGATTAAGCAACCTTATCCTCCTCATTGGAATGATGTACCCTTTCCACCGAAGTTCAAGCCACAATCCATGGTTTTATTCGATGGAAAAGCATCCCCCAGTCAATATATCAATTACTTTGATATTATGACTGTACACTTGCAGAAAAATGATGCTCTTCTCACTCGAGTGTTCATCGGGTGCCTCACGGGTTCAGCTTATGACTGGTATCGTAGCTTACCCGATAATTCTATTTCGTCTTTTGACGAGTTCAAGGCAATGTTTCTCTCCCGTTTCTATGAAGGAGGTATGGACATGAACATGTCCTCCTTGATTGAAATCAAACAGAAGGAGAAGGAAGATACTCGGACGTTCATTGAACGTTTCCGACAGGCTACTCTAAAGATGCCTCCTGGTATGCCAGATTCAGCGTTGATTGACACATGCAAGATGAATCTGCGACCATCCATCGCTGTCTTCACGGGTTTCCAATTCACAGATTGGGCTTCGTTCATCATAGCAGCAGTTTCTGCCGAGACCAATGGTAGGTTGGCTCGCGAACACGGGATGATTTTCTCTTCAGAAGACAAAGGGAAGAAAAATAATCCTGGCAATAATCCTGGCAATCGTAATGTGAAAGGAAAAGATACTCTTATGGTCAATCTTTCCAAGAACAAAACGACGCCAAGTAATTAAGAATCTTCCAGGCCAAAGGAAGAATACTCCTTTGACGAAAGTGATATCCCAGGGATATTTCAATGTCTGGTAAAAAGTGGTAAACTTCAGATTCCAGAGCCAAAGAGGCCTAATGAGGTGAATCTGACTGACAATCCCAAGTATTGTATCTATCATAGATATATTAATCATCCTACCAGTGCTTGCCATGTCTTGAAAAAGAAGATCCAAGAGCTGATAAATGGTGGCGCCATCGCTTTAACCAATGATGACCATACTGTCACAACCAATATGGTTTCTCTTCAGTTCGGGGATTTTCCTCCACAGCAAGTCCCAGATGGAATTATTCCAATTCCGAAGGCGACGATGAAGATTGTGAATATCCCGCCTGCCAGGGAAGAAAGTGCAGAATTGCTGCCTCTCACATTGAAGAATGGTGAAATTATGTGGGTACATCCTGACTTAGTGCCTGAGTTAGAAAATGAAGGTAAAACTTCAAAATCCAAGAAAGGTAAGAAAGTCAAGACCTGCAACATGATTTCTCATGTTATTCCAGATTCTGATGACTTAGATCATCTATGGGATGGCCTTCCTTTTGAAGATAGACTGAAAGGACTAAACATATGTCCTCCAAGTTTAACTCCTCCTACCAAGCTCAAGCTCACTCATCAGCAGTGGCTAGCCATGAATAGTGTTCCTTTATACCGGGCACAACAAGTCTTTGCTGCTTATGAAAGAGCTCCAACAGGGATTTCTTCTCGTATCCCAAATCCTTCCCCTTCCTTAACTATAGAGATGTCTATGATTCATTCTCCTGTAGTTGTAGAGGTTCCTTCCTCTTCCTGTGCTGAAACACCTGTTCAAAGTTCACTGCCTATCCACTTGTATAGTCAGCAATCTGTCCTTCTCATGAAGAAGATGGGTTACGACTTTCAAAAGGCAGGAGGGTTGAATCATGATAAAGGAATACATCTTCCTTTACAAATTCAAAATCATAATTCCACCGCTGGATTGGGTTCTGAAGTTCCGCATAACAACCCTCACAAGAAGAAAGCTAAAGGAAGAGAGACTAAATCCTGTAATATGGTACTTTCTTCTCCTGAGTCTGAGGAAGAAATTTTTGCTGGTACAAGATCTGGAAAAGAGTACCACAAAGACTATAAGGGATCCTCCAAAGAAGCAGAAGATGTAGTAGAAACACTACCAATTCAACCTTCTCCTATTCCTGCTAAACCGTCTGTGGTTGAAAAGGGGAAACAGAAGGCAGTACGCTTTGATATCCCATTAAAGTCTGCTTCCAGTCAGGGGGTGATGATGAAGCCTTACAAGTTCGATATTCTAGCTCAGTTAGCCAATACTCCGGCTAGATTGTCTATATTTGAACTGCTTCACCTTTCCAGAGAAAGCAGAGAGACTTTGAGCGAAGCTTTACTTCAAGCAGATTCATGCTTGGCTCAACTCAAGACTCCCGATAATATGCCAGTGTCATGTCCACAATGTTATAGCGTGATGGAAGCAATTCCCAACATCACCTTTACACAAGAGGATATGCTATTGAAACACAACAAGCATGATAGGCCTCTATGCTACACTGGATATATCGGATCCACTGAAATTGACAGGATCTACATTGATCCCGGATCCTCAATTAGCATAATTCTTCAGAGTATGCTAAGACCCCTGAGGATTCCCACTAGTGAGCTGACTTACACTAGTACCACTATTGTTGGTTTTAACTCCGGCAAAAGTAAGCCAATGGGGAAGATTCGGTTGCAGATTCAGATTGGTGATCTTCGAACCATGGTAACTTTCTATGTTATCAACTCGGATGTTTCCTACAATATTCTTCTTGGAAGACCGTGGATTCATGAGCACAATATTGTGCCTTCAACTCTCCACCAATGCTTCAAATATGTGGATTCCCAAGGAGTTGTGAAAACTGAATTTGCTGATATTAATCCTTTCAAGGGTGTCGAAGCCTACTTCTCTGATTCAAGGCTTTATAAACAAGAGCATATGAAAGAGATATCAGACATGGCTGAAGAATCATCATCTGAGGATCAGTCTATTAATGAAGATCCGCCAGAGGAACAACCCTTGAAGATCACGGTCAAGGGACGAATCCAATCTCAACCTGTCAATGATCAACCTTTGATAATCAAGGTTAAAGGAAGAACTCAAACTTCATCTGAGGAACCAATAAAAATTCCTGCTAAGAGCCAAGTTCAATCTTTTATGCTCAAAGTCAAAGGGCGTACTTCTGGTACGAATGATCCAGAATCACCATTGATCGTCAATATTGGCAATTCTATGCAGAAGTCGGATGATGGTCCACTGTTGATTAATCCGAAGCATAGCAGTCACATTGTAAATGATGTAAATATTGCTCATCTCTTTGATATCAATGAAGATTTCCTTTTCGAGTATATGGCTGTCAAGTTTATTGAGAGAATGACTTTATCTTCTGATAGTCAAAGTCATCAATATAAAGACAACATAGATTCCTCATACGATGAATCTAGACAGATATTCTCAGTCAATATGGTTTAAACCGATGATGAATCAGAGCCATTTAAGAATGATCCTTGGGCTCAACAGATGGATACTCAATGGGAACTTCGTTTTGAACAGCGACAGCCACCTACAGAAGATAAGATTATCCAGATCGATGTTGGAAATAGAATTACGCCCAAACCAATATTCATCAGTAAGAATCTTTCTGAAGATGAAAAGAAAGAGTTGATAAAACTTATCAAAGATTACATTGACATCTTTGCATGGAGTTATGAGGATATGCCAGGGCTAGATCCTAAAGTTGCTACTCATAAACTTAATATTTTGCCTAACGTCAAACCTGTAAAACAACAGCAACGGCGTTTTAGACCAGATATGATGGATGTAATTGAAGCAGAAGTCAAAAAGCTGATTACGTGTGGCTTCGTTCGTGAAGAACAACATCCGGATTGGGTGGCCAATATTGTTCCTGTTATGAAGAAGAACGAAAAAGTCCGAGTTTGTATAGATTACCGAGATCTTAATACAGCTTGTCCAAAGGACGAATTTCCGCTTCCCATTACTGATGTCATGATAGACAATACATGCGATTTTGAACGTATGTCTTTCATGGACGGATTCTCAGGATACAATCAGATCAAGATACATCCAGAAGATAAGAAGCATACATCTTTTTGAACACCCCTTGGGGTTTTTTGCTATACAGTTATGCCGTTTGGTCTCAAAAACGTCGGTGCCACATATCAACGGGCTATGAGCAATATCTTTCAAGAACATCTACGGAAAATAGTTGAATGCTACGTAGATGACATTGCTGTGAAAAGTCAGTCAAAGAATGATCACATTCAAGACTTGAAGACAGTATTTGAATTGATGCGTCAACATCAATTGAAAATGAACCCTACTAAGTCTTTCTTAGGGGTTTCCAGTGGCAAGTTTTTAGGATTTGTCATCACCTCTCAGGGTATCCATGTTGATCCTGATAAGGTTAAAGCAATTCTTGAAATGCGTCCTCCTCGAAATCTGAAAGAACTTCGTGGCTTTCAGGGCCGTATTGCTTATATCAGAAGATTTATATCTAATCTTTCTGGGAGATGTCAACCTTTCTCCCGTCTATTAAAGAAAGGAGTATCTTTCATCTGGGATGAGACATGTCAAAAAGCCTTCAATGACATTAAGCAATATCTTACAAACTCGCCTGTCCTGGTACCTCCGGTGATAGGAAGACCATTTTTGCTGTATGTTCGAGCCTTGGATCATTCACTTGGCGCTCTTCTGGCACAGAAAAGTGATATGGGTCATGAACAAGCAATATATTATCTGAGCAGAATGATGGTCGGAGCTGAACACAGATATACTCCTGTAGAAAAGGAATGTCTAGCTTTGGTTTTTGTCGTCCAAAAGACAAGGCATTATGTCATGGGACAGACTATTCATGTTATCTCCAGAATAAATCCCATTCAGGTATTGATGAGAAAATCGAGCATTCTTAATTCCAGGTTAGCTACCTGGGCGATGTTGCTCACTCCTTATGACATGGTGTATGTGCCTCAAAAATCAGTGAAGGGCCAAGCGTTAGCTGATTTCTTAGCTGCTCATCCTGTACCCGAAACTTCGAAGTTATATGAAGACATTCCAGACGAAGTAGTGGATTACAACATGGCTTTGAAGAATGACATATGGCAATTATATTTTGATGGAGCATCACGTGTGGGACCTAAAGGCAATATTGTCTCTGGAGTAGGAATCGTCTTGGTTTCTCCTGACAAAATGGTTATATACCGTGCCTATTCTCTTAATGAGCCATGCTCTAACAATGTAGCAGAATATAATGCTCTATTGATTAGTCTCCAAGTAGCAAAGCAATTGGATATCGAGTTCCTAGAGGCTTATGGAGATTCTCAATTGATCGTCAATCAAGTTAGAGGGACTTATGAAGTCAGAAATCCTGATCTCATCCCTTATCATCAGGTGGTAGTCGAGTTGGTCCTTTCATTCAAAGGATTCTTCATTGAATTTGTACCACGTTCTCAGAATATGGAAGCTGATGCTCTTGCCAGCTTAGCTGCAGACTTGGCTGTCCCAATCCGAAGGCAAAATACAATTACTTTGCTAGACCGAGACTTGTTCTGTGTGAAGAGTAATCTGCATATTGAACAAAGTTATGTTACAGAGGTAAGTTCCCAGCAGAAAGATTGGAGAACACCATTTATTGATTATGCAGTTCATGGAATTTTGCATGAAGATCCTAAAGAAGCTGCATCAATTAAAAGATGATCATTTCGATTCTATTACGATTCGTCTTTACATATGCTATATCGTCGTTCATATGACAGACTTTTGCTGCGTTGTCTCTCAGAAAGTGAAGCTAAACAAATACTACGTGAGGCTCATGATGGTGTCTGTGGTGCTCATCAACCAGGTCCAAAGTTGCAAGATCGCATTCGAAGAATGGGGTATTATTGGCCTTCTATGATAGCAGATGCTGTAAACTATGCCAGAAGATGTAAAGCATGTCAGATTCATGCAGACTTTATTCATCAACCGTCTGAATTTCTACATCCTACAGTAGCCTCTTGGCCTTTCGAAGCTTGGGGTATGGACATCGTTGGTCCTATTAATCCCCCTTCTGTCAAAGGACATCGGTTTATACTAGCTATAACCGATTACTTTTCGAAGTGGGCAGAAGCAGTTCCACTTGCTGAAGTGAAAACAAATAATGTAATCAACTTCATTAAACATCATGTCATTTATCGCTTCGGGATTCCTCGACGAATAATTCATGACAATGGACCACAATTTGCCAGCCAGGCATTTTATCGGTTCTGTGACAAGAATCGAATTCAAAATCTGGCTTCTACGGCTTATAATCCAGCTGTTAATGGCTTAGCTGAAGCCTTCAACAAAACGATCATCAAACTTCTCAAAAATTTTGTCTCTTCTAATAAAAGAGATTGGAATGAGAAGCTTGGAGAATGTTTATGGGCATATCGAACAACGGTCCGAACTCCTACTGGTTTTACACCATTTTCACTGGTTTATAGATGTGAAGTTGTTCTCCCATTGGAAATCCAGATCCCTTCTCTTCGAATTGCTATTGCTAATGAGCTAACTACAGAGAATAATGATCGCTTACGACTCCAAGAACTTGAAGGATTGGACGAGAAGCGTCTTCAAGCACAACAGCATATTGAGCTATATCAAGCCCGTATATCTCGAACTTTCAATCGTAAAGGCAAGGAGAGGGTATTCAAAATTGGCGAGCTTGTGTTGGCTGTTCGGAGACCAATGGTGATGACTCATAAAAGCAAAGGAAAATTCCAAGTGAAATGGGAAGGCCCGTATGTAATTGAGTCCGTGTTCTCCAATGGTGCCTATCGGTTGTCAAAACCCAATGGAGACCTACTCATGTTGTCGATCAATGGTAAATTTCTCAAAAAATACTATGTATAAAAAAAAGAGAGAGAGAAGACAGAACAAAAATAAAACTTCTTTTATTATTTTTGTTCAAGATAAAAGATTAAGGACGAGGACCACTCCCTTCCTTATTTACATAGTCAGCCAATGCATGGAAGACATCGTTTCCCGAACTCACAAAAAATTTGCAGACGGCCATCCTCAATGCTTCTTCTTCAGGAGTTTTTCCTGGCTCTACTAAGAAAGCAAGGATGTCTTGAGATGGCTTGGGCATAGAAGAACTGTTGCCTACTTCAGTCGGGCCCGTCACTATTGGTTCAACGGGGTGTGTCTCGACGATGTCCTCAATGTTCCTGCAGACTTCATTCTTTTGATGTGCATCCTTGGAAGACATTTTCAAGTGAGGAATAGAAATGAGAATGAAATGATTACAGAAGATTTCTCGCCTATTTATAGAAGAGGACTATTGATGAACCGGTCTTTGAAGATTGAGAATAAACTTTCCATTTCCGAAAAGACTCGACTGTTCATGTTACCAGGTTCATCCATTTAATTATGGAATCGTCCTTTCTGTTCCCAAGAAATACGTTGATTCGTCCACCGTTTTGGCATCTCACAACATCTGTCTTCTTATTCCCCAGCTACCAAGGTTTGGTTAAGCTGACTTCTTGTTTCCAGGGAAAGGGATTTTATATCTTCTATATCAATTGATTAGAAAGTGGGATTTGCTATTTATCATGTTTCTATGACCTCTGAATAAATATTAAATCTACTTTCTTTTCCTATCTATCACTTCTATTCTGACCTCTGCATAGATATTCATCTAATTTTCTTTTGAGTTCATATATGCTATTATGTCCATATTACCTTTGATAGTATCATATACTCTAAAACAGAAAATAAGATTTCATTATCTATCATGTTCATATTACATCCAGATAGATACAAATTATTGATCATAGAAGAACCATCATTTTCATTCCCATATCATCAAAAAGTCTATTACATTTCCTTAGACTTTCTCATAAGTTATAATGGAAATCTTTTACATTCTTGGATTTTACACCAACAAAAACCTAATAGAGATCTATTTCTTCTTTGGGTCTTCTTTGACGGGTTCGTTGTTGGTGGCAGTTCCTTACTGTCTGAGCCTCTGTGGCAATCAGAGCAGTAAGAATCAAACTCTGGTCTTCTCTCTCAGAAAAGAGGAGAACCCCAGAGTATGGCAGCCCGAAGGCGTGTTGCTGCCAATACAACTGGTGGATTAGGAGCGGCCTCTCAGAGGAGACAGGAACATATCCATCATTGGGATACAATTCCTAGTTCTGCCGTGAAAGGAACTCTACTACCCGATTTCTCGGGGTAGAGTTGACTCCACCATCCAACTCTCCGTGTATAAAGGCTCTTCCTACCAACGGAGGAAGACCCTTCTATCTCACGAAGAGTTCTGAGTTGTTTGATTTGCGCATCAAAAGCGCATGAGCTCCCTGATGTTGATGTCAGAAGAACGCTCTCCACAGCGTCGAAGTCACCAATGCCAGTTCTGAAAAAGCTCTTCAGCCAGGCTTCTGCAGAAAACAAAAGAAGAAAAAGTGTCATCAAAACGCTAACTAAAGACAGATAGCAAGGCTTTTACGCCAGTGTTTCAGCAAGGTTTTTTTACGCCGGTGCTTCATAAAGGCTTTCACGCCATTTGCTTCATCAAGACTTTTACGCTGACGCTTCACAAAGGCTCTTATGCCAGTGATATGATAAGGCTTTTTACGCCATTTGCTTCAGCAAGGCTTTACGTTCGTAAAATAGCTGTTTTCAATCAAGAAATTCGAAGACAAATATTTTCTTACAATCGGACTTACCACTTGAGTCGAACGGTTTGGCTCTAATGGTGGTTGAATCTGCGTCTAATGATTGGACATGCAAAGGAACGCCGTTGGAAAACTCCGCCATTATCATTTTTTGGAGAACAACATCGCAGAAAGTTATCTTCAGAGGGATGAGTACGAGAGTATATGAAACATTCTCGGCTATTTATAAAGACTGAAGAAACTATTAAGATGAGTCTATTTCGGGAAAAGATCTTATTTAAAGGATCTCGTAACCACAAGATAGACGCCACGTGTTGGTTTGTTTTTCGGGAATTAACAATCACAGAAGCAGTCAACAGAAGTGCGCATCAATAGATGAGGTTAAACATCAGAGATTTCATTCATAAAGGATGGGAGCGGATCCCTACATATAAAAATCGCAATACATAGAATATTATTATTCTTTTTCGTTGGGTTGACGAAGGGATGCACCCAACTCACGCATATTGCGAATCCCAGAGCGACGCATCAGACGAAGGAATGCTTCTGCGTCACCCGGTCCCTCGTATACAGTTGAAGGGCCACCATCAATACGACTGAAGACCACTGGGGTCAGTCCAAAGCACTCTAAAAGATTTTATGCTCGCTCGTTCTCTATCTCGAGGTTAAGCCTGGCGATCGAAGCCCCCTCCACGATTGGTTCTTTCTTTGGCGCCATATCAATTATGAGGATGAATGTTAAGAGTAAGGAATTTGTCCTTATTTATACAAATCAAAACGACTCTTCACATTCCTCATTGGGAACCACTCACTCGGGAAGATGAAGAAACATTTTGAAAGTTACGAAGAAGAAATTTATTGTGACGGTTAAGTGTTGACCGACATTATTCTCTTTTTCTGAACTTTACGCTGACTGTTGGATATCTCCGCTCTTACGCGGATGACTGTTGCGTATCCCGAATTTTGCGCTCATCAAATCTCAACTTTTACGCTTCTATTCAAAGTGTTTCAAATTTTGGAGATATTTGAAAACTTTGAAGGGGGTCTTGTAGGAGCGTAAAAAGTGCTTCAAAGAAAGAGTCATCTCATTCATAAGTGGCCTACTTTACGCCTAAACAGAACGGGTAACTTTACGCTTGGGTCTACATCGATAATTTTACGCCGAGGATAGAGCAGCCTCTTTTACGTTGGACAAAGCTGTCAAATCTCACATTTAATGCAGACTTTGACATGAAGATATCAATGATGGCATTTACCACAGAATTCAATGGAATTTGTCTTATACAAAGACCATTGTTGTCGTTTATAGAGATCGAGCTACTTTACGCTCACTGAATGGTTTCTTTTACGCGCGGAGTTTTACATGAGTCCTTACGCTCATAAAAAACAATGTGTGCGTGAAGTCTATTTGAACCATTTTACGCTCAAGGTTATTCAATAACCACTTTACGCTGGAAACCTATGACAGAGCTAGTTTACGCTCATCTTTTTACGCCCTATTCGTTCTGGCCAGTTTGGAACGTGGTGTGCCTACGTGGTCTTCATGCCATATATTTCGAAGAACGTGTGTACATGTATCCTATTCTTACTGAAATGATGGGACATGTGTCAACATATACAGAGGATGGCTCTGATCATGGATGGCAGTTGTTAGCATAAAGACAGATTTTGATGCTCTTTTACGTACAGAAGCCCCAGTCTATAAATAGACTCATTTTTCTCATACAACACACACACAGAGACAGGAGAGAATAGAGAGATCAGAACTTCGGGATTTTGATTCTCCAGAGCATTCTTTTTCAATCTTTCTTCCAGAACAGAGTGAAGCAAAGCAGGAAAGCATTCGGCCTCGCCATCAGTGCCCAAGTGCGTCGATACCTTTCTGGTGACTTAGTTCTTCCAAGTTGTTCTACTTCAAGCAGTGATCTTCATCATCATCATATGGTCCAAGGAACAAAGTGATCATTTACAGATCAGACTTCCATAGCAATACTTTCCCAGAATCAAATTTGTACTTCTTGTACTTTTTCTTGTTTTATTTTCAAAAGCCAATTCCTCCAAGGCATTTTGTTAAGTGAAACAATAGCTATTTGATAGGATTGGTGTGTGTGTCTACCCTAGGGCCGTGAGATGATACTTAGTATCCGAATAAGGTTCGGGTGCCGATATCCGTCCGCGGAGTCGGGTATCGTCAGTTAGAGAGTGGTTACCACGAACCCATGATACGTGCTTGTATCCTGAGCACGACAGACCGTAGGACACTTGACACTATTACATGTAACCGAATCCTTCTTGAGATATTCATGGTGATTCTGTGTAGGCTTATAGGATACATGATATGAGATAGGTATATAACATATATATTATTATGACTCCTTGCATTAGTTAGAGGTCATGATCTTGCGTGTTATGGACATGAGACGTCGTGGACATGAGACGTGAGATTACATTGGGAGGGGAGAGTCTTCATCGTGCTCTGGGCATATTCTATATACATGAGTACTGGACTTTGGGTTCTCTATACGGAATCTAAAGTGCATATATCTACATATACTATCCTTTATTGGGTTCCTCCACACGGAGCCTAGAGGGTACTGTCTAGCATACGGATGAGTCCTTGAGTACCAGCCCGGGGTACGATACCATACTCTCATTTGCATATCACTTAGATGGTTATAATAGTTTATCATTGAGTATGTGGCATTATACTGTTTTATATTTGGCATGTTATTTCTTGTACCTTGTTACGTCCCCCTGAGGACTTGGTCCCCTGCCAATTTTGCAGCTTAAACGGTTGTGGAGCCTATCTAAAGATGCTGAGACTAATCGCCTTGATATGCGGGCATTGGTATAAGGTACTTATTTCATTTCTACCGAGGTATGTTATTTAATCATATTAGTTACTCCTGTGCTGCCATAGCCTAGTTTTTTATAGACTCATATTTCTTTCTCGAGTCTATTCGAGTTCCTGTGTTATTGGGCGACCGACTTTAACACCTGTGGCTCTTTCTTGTATTTTATTTCATTGTGGATTGAGACATAGATATAGTTTTATTATGTAGATTGTGTCCATTATAACACAGCATATGCGTATTCGAGTCGAACCAGAGTCTGGTCGAATGCGCAGCTGGCATGTTACGTATTCCTAGTCCTACGTATTTTGGGACTGGGGCGTTACATATTTTTGTGGTGGCCCATGCAGGTCAGAGTATATCGTTTCGGTTACGTTACTCTGCCGAACGAGCCTGCAATAGGATATTGTAATAGGATCTCAATCCACAATTGCTTTGAAAATCTTTTTTTATCCATCGCCTTTGGAACTCATAAGTGTAGTCGATCATCCTTCTTGAACTCCTTTTCTTGGACTCTCGTCTATTCCTATTTCGGAAGGACGAATACTTGTGCTTGATGAACTAATTAGATTATGTTCTATCATAGCCTAGAAGGTATTGATAGAGTATTTTATAAAGGGACTTAGTTACCTACGGGTTTGGATAGACATCTCACTTAGATTGACCGAGTAGATCGGACTGACAATCTAGAATTCTTATAGGCTAGTTAACCTTAACGAGTGACCCTATGAGAAATGTAGAAACCCTAGAGGGGGGATGAATAGGGTCAAGCTTACTAATCAAGCACTTAGCACAAGCTAATAGAAAATTTAAAATTATAAGTGCAATAGAAGAAGCAATAACAATACCGACACACGATATATCCTGGTATCCTCCCAAGAGGCACTCCAGTCCCGGAACTCTCTCCGGCTTTAATCCACTATTTGAGTAAATAATTACACACGAGTTTGGATCCGAAGAACTCGCCAACTTCTTACACGAGAGCTTTAATCCGAAGGCCTCTTCGACTTCAACCGAGAGTTTGGATACGAAGACTCTCCAACTTCAACCGAGAGTTTGGATACGAAGACTCTCCAACTTCAACCTTTCATAATAGGTTTTGATCTCCTTATACAATAAGATGAAGATCTTACTTTTCAACTCAATAACTATAACACAATTTGTGGATGGCAAATGAAAGCTTTGTAGAGTTGTTTGTGGATAGGCTTTGGTGGTTTAGAAATTTTTCGGCTCAAAGCATCAACCTTGAATGAAGGGGTTCAAGGCTATTTATAACCAAAACATTGAAAAGAGCCAAAGGCAACTTTTCAGTCAGCGAACCGGTATACCGTCGGTATAGACCGGCATGCCGTCGGTATACCGGTCTGGAATGCAACGGCTAGAAATATAGCCGTTGGGATCATTAAACGCTCGAAATCCGACCGTTGGAATTTCAAACGTTACTGAATTGGCATACCGTCGGTATCGACCGGCATGCCGTCGGTATGCCAATTTTGTAGACAGAAACTTTATGTGAACAAAATCGGTATGTCGTCGGTATAGACCGGTATACCGTCGGTGTGTCAATTTTCATCCGAAAATGACCCTGGGCTAATTTCTATCCTAGCTTTCGATTTTGCCATCCATTTTTTGTGTTTACAATTATTCCTAAGACTCAATACAGACTCCAGAAATACTGTAGCAGGTGCAGGCTTCTTCAGAGTCATGAAATAAAGATGGCATGGCTTGGCTTCTTCCTTTGATACGTGCTGGCTTTTTTCCTTGGCGGCAACTGTCCAAAGATATCCAGTTTATGAAAACTGAATACCTTTCGGGGGCTTCGCCCCCGAACCCCCGACGAGGGGCACTGCCCCCTCGACCCCCGTCCACTGACCGGGCAGCGGAACCCCCGAGTGCGTGGCTCCAGAGATGTCGTCGGGTGGTTCAGAGAAATCTTATGGGATCCGTCGTCTTTGGCCCACCATGATTTCTTCATTGCATATGTTCACATTGATCTTGCTTATTACTTTTCTGCATGTACATGTTAGACGAACAAAGCAATATATATATAGCAAATATGATAAGATAAAGCACAGTAGGATAATGCTAAGTTTAAGTATAAGTGCTAAGGTGATAGCATAAATGTTAGTGATATCATAATGATTAAACTTAATTGAATGACCACAATCAAAAACATAGTTTTGATTTTGGCAACTCGATTAAATTTAAGATAGATAGGCGTATCAATAATATGTAAACCAATAGGCACATATCACCAAAGGTATAAGTATAAGTAGGAATGCTGTAGCGATAGTATGAACACTACGCCAAAACATGCATTTTTCGACAGACCAAAACCGTGGTATATCACAGTAAACGACAGTTTTAATCCGTCAGAACATCCGTCGTTAATAGCACGTCCCAAAATTTAAACGACGGTTTCGGACTGTCGTTTTATTGATGAATAAAACGACAGTTTTTATCTGTCAAATAAAAACGACGGACTAAAACTGTCAAATAAGCTGTAAATTGGTTTGTCGTTATTTTTACTTTTTCAACATGTAAGGTCTGTCGTTTTTCTGGAAACATGGTTAAAAAAACTCCATTCATCCATATGAAATCTATTTAAACCTGTTTATCCTCTATATAAAACTGAAATACATCTAAAAATAAATTAATTTTTATATAAACATCAACAATCATCAACGGTGAAACAACTCAATCAAAATTGTATTAACTAATAAATATATCGAGTTTACATTGCAATATTCCATGCAAAAACAAAAAGTAACTCCAATGTTGCTAGCTCACAACGATTTCATTCTCATGATGAAAAAAAAGAAGCGAATGTTATTGGGTGTAGTACAAAAAAGTTTATCCTCTACTGCATTTTCTATGTGGCCATTTGAATCCGCAACAGAAAAGTGCTCCTCCATAAACAAGCCATTTAGTCAATCATCATGGAAAAGGTGTTTGCATCAAAGTATTTCGTCGATGTTGTCGATGTTGTCCATGTTGAAGTCATCTTCATTGGTGTTGAAGCCTTCACAAGTCTCATCGTCGTCTCCTATTCCGATATCCTTGAAAGAAGAATAATTGAGCTGCACAATATCTCACCAAAAAACGATAGCTGAATCAGAAAAACTAGGAGTTCAAATTCGCCACGAACAATTTTGCGGTCAAATTCAAAGAAATATACAGAACAATCATGATAATTCAAAATTTAAAAGATGATAAATTATTGGGGTGGGGGTGGTCTTGATAATAACCCCCCTCTTATAATTTAAAGAGTTAAAAGAAGAGAACTTTTGAAATTCTCTCTAATTGTTTGGATGGTAAATAAGGGCGACGCACATTGTTATTAGTCTTCATAATAAGATGTCCATGACTGCCTAGTTGTCAAGGTTGTATGTAATGTATTCTGATTAATGATACACTAGAAAATGCCATAGACACGACATAGACAGTACAAGATACACTAACACACCACAAAACATGTGTAGTTTCCGTATTGTGCTGTGTTTGTGCGCGTGTGCAACATAGACACTGATGCAATCAAACAAACTCTTCTTGCCTGGTGTGGTGAGTTCGCACAACATATGACTAATTTTGTTGAACTCTACAAATGATGCAGCTTTGCAATCATCCAAATTATTTTCTTTTTGAATATAATAAAAGATGCATAGATAAACATGTTTACCTGCATCCTTTTCCTTCTTTGGATAAGAGATGATCACCTTCTTTCAATTTGGTTATGTTCTGCCCACTTTCGTAACAATTCCTTCATTTTCATGCCCAGGGAGCAAATAAATAAGTGAGATACGTAAGTTTATGCTGGTTGTCATAACATGTGATGGTGGATTGAATTTTGCCACCACACACAAGAGGTAATAGATTCAACAATTTTCTTCTTCCAGTATGATACTTGATCTAACATGTAGAAAACCAATAAAAAATGCAACATTCAATGACAAATTAAGGAATGATACAAAACTCTCTCGACAATAGTAAGGTTTGTATGACTGTAAAAATAGGAACAAAAGATGAGAATAGGTAACACATAATTTACAAAGAGAAGGGATAAAATGCACTTATAACCAACCATGCACATAATATATCGAAGCCCTGGTGGTTCTTACACGTGTGTGTGTATATATCATCATCATCAGCTTGTGAGCAAATTGTTGGAGGCTCCAAGTCGAAAAGGTTGGCAGGAGACGATCAAGAAGGCTTGTGCTTCAGTAGCAGAACAACCAAAAAGCTAGTGTCACTGAAACAATTTTGAGTAGTATTTAGAAATTTTAATCCATCGACTAACATTTCACGTCAAATAGGTTTAGGATCAAATAAGAACAAACCTCTATATTCAAAGATTTAATATATTTCGAACCGGCACATTGAAGATGTTCAACTTCCTGAACAATCAAGAAGTTCTATCAACACGAAAAACAAATGTGTAGATTGCAGGAACAGTATATTTTGCAAACTAGAGCAACCTGGGGATTCATGTCTGGATTGGGAGGATAATCTTCATACTTCCCATCAAATACTTGCATAAGCGGTAAGCAAAAAGTATGGGCATTCATTACTTAAACGCTTAACCTCACCACCAAAGACACAATATTGTATTTATACAGATACCTGATTGCGCAACTCAGATACTTCAGTCAATAAGAGTTCCTTTTCCCCTATAACTCTGGAGGCTCCGATACGTCAGTAATTTCTTCGCAAGGTATTATTCTTCAAACATAATTTTTTTCAAACATTTCTATTTGGCTCATAAAATGTTAGAATTATAACTCAAGAACATGGTGTCTACGTAGATTTTCATGTCTGGGTTAACCTACCTACTACCGTGTTGTATTAAAAAAGCATACTCGCTAATTTTAGAATTTAGAAAGTAAAAGAAACCATGAGTCGATGAATTGGTCCATTTTTATTAAATAACAGACATGAATTGGCAATTAGCTAAAATAATTTCATTGATTTGCTAAGCAGGATGACTATGGCAAACCAGTTGAAATTGTGACTAACGGGTCAAAAAGAATAGAAAACGTCTTAAAGACCTTAGAGTTTAGTTCACATAACTTCCAGTTTTGCAAAAACTGAATATTGTAAGGAATATGAGCTGACAAAAATAATAAATTGTTGGCAATGTGCTTGCAAACCTTGCTTATAATATTTGCCATATTATAGTAATAAACAAAATAATCATGGTTGGCAGTATCATCCGATACCGATACCAAAATAAATAATAAAACTGAAATTGAAATTGACCCATTCAAAACAAGCAAATCCCCTCGAACATGCCTATATTTATATTCATAAAAGTTTAAGTTGTGATGATAATTAATGGTGTCACATTACTAACAGAAGTAGACTGCCTACCGGACTCGAGTTATTACCAGATGTGTGTACTGCATAGACACCGACTAACTACCTGTGGATTCATGTTGTTTGTAAGCTATGGGTTTTAACAAGAAGCTGAGCCCATATATGTTTTAATAATAAGATGAAATCATCTAATGAAAACTAATACATATAATATAATGATGATCTAAGATAGAGCATAGGGTTCTGCTATGTTTCATAACTCCCATGGATAGCCTACAAAGGAATATAATATCATCCCCTTATTGCATATGGCTTCTTACACTTATTGTTCGTACACACATACTCCAATCAATAAACTTCTATTTTGTTGTGGATTTGCGTCAGGTATTGTTAGGAAGTGAGCTTTGCAAGTTTCTTTTTATGCTTATGAGTTCTATATATTTTCCTATGGCACAAAAAGGATGTGGTATTTTATTGATGCCATCATCAAAACATTTATGTTTTTATTTTGGCTGCAGCCAGAAGTAGGTGTTAACCGATGCTAAAATGAATGGACAGGAAAAATAATGTCATAGAATGTTTTTTTTTCTTCCCAATTTCTGTTGATAGATCTATTTTTTAGTTATGTACCATTATATATATTTTTGTGTAGGAACTCAAAGCACATGTCAGACATCCAAAGTACAATATGCCATAGAAACATGAGTTATGTCCATGTGTCATTATCCATACCTTGTCGTAGTTGTGTCCATTCAACAGACATAATTTTGACAGTCTCCCGAGCTCAACTGCAAGAAAATCAAGCATACAACCATAGCATTATTCATGCGATAATTCATGAATCCCTTAATTTAGCTCAATTTTGAAATGAATTTTGAACATTTAACCACATAAATCATGCCACAAACAGAAATCTAGTAATATCATGACATAAACAGATAGATAAAAAACCATATCATCAGTAAATATGTTTGAAAACAAGAGACAAATACGAAAAAGAAAGAAAAAACAAAGCCTGACCAAGTACAATACATTTATTAACAAGTAAAAATCATGAAACATAGAATCAAAATGACCGACTACACCTAGTGCATAGCTTGTATATAGTGTAGGTTTCGTTCATGACTGATGAACCATAGCATATACTTACCTGATCAAGAACCCCACCATTAAGATGATGATGTTTGCGAACTTGGGAAACTAATTCCTCTGGACCACTACCACAACCTGGGATAACTTGGAAAAACATGTGCATATGTTATTGATAAAAAGACAAGCTATCCTATTCGACCCCAATGCAAAATTCAATGATTTCAGCTACTCACATCATTGTGGCCAGCTATAAATTTTGTCGCAGAGTTAACAACTATATCAGCCCCTAAAGTTAAGGCCTTCTGGTTGACAGGAGTGGCAAAGGTACCATCTATGCAAACTAGTGCTCCTTTTTGTGGCAAAGTTCTGAAACCAGCTCGATATCGACACATCGGAGGAAAGGATTAGTCGGAGTTCCGGTGAAGAAAAGAGAGCAGGGTCAATGAAAGTCGCCTGCAATTTGAGGATAGTACAATTAGAAATAAGCACACAATACAATAACACAAAGCTGAACATAACTATGCAAGCTAACCAACCAATGGAGGAGAAATAAACAAGCATGATACACAGTAGAAACACTCTCATGCATGCTCAGATTAAGGATCTATAACAAACAAACAAAATAGAAAATCAGAAATAAATTAGAAGCTAATTCTTCCATCACAATAAGTCAGACTGACCATCATCACAATTTATTCTCAACAAACACAACAAAGGTGGAATGCAATCCAAGTCTACTAGACAATTTTAAGTTGCTAACTGCAAGCTATAATATACGGCCAATTTCAGTTTATTACTTGTTCCTATCTGGATTGTAAACTGCTCCCCCTCATCAACGGGATTCTCGAGGATTGAAATTGACCTGATACATTGCTGGGAATTTATGAGCGCTTCAAGTTCAGGTCCTTGAAGATTGTCACAGGGCCTGCATGTGACAATACGTAATTCATTACATTGCCCAGCAAAATCCTGCAAGAAGCATCAAAAAGAACAAAATGAGCTTTGAAATCTACAAACTGAATTAATATCCTCCAAACAAATACATTCATACACTTTTTTTTCAACCATTAAAGTGGAGAACTAGCATGTGCATACAAAAACACCCTCTAAAAACTAAAATGAGAATGGTACCCCTCTTAGATGATTTCTAACTAATGAACAAGAGGTAAAAGTGCTAATCAATCATGGATAATCAGCCAGCATGAGAGGAACAAAAGACTATCATTACATTAAGGGGGGCGATCCTCGTGTAGTTACAAACCAGAGAGGGCAACCAAGCCTATATAAGTCTAGCCCTGCATGGACTAATTGCTAGACCTGATTATATGAAACTAGGGTAGAGGAGACGAGAGGAAGGAAGGAACGGAATGGATGGATCAACGAATCGGGAATCTAATTAGTAGCAAATTTTGGCCGTGTTTTCGTTTGGTCATAAAACTGAAAAGAGAAATAATTTGAAAAAAATATATGTTCAAGCTCGAAAACACAACGAACATATGAGTCTAACTCTTTAAGCCTACATCTACACACACTATAATGCTGATCAGGTTAGAAAGCGAAAGAGAAAGTTCAACTTTACCCAAGATATACAGACATGAGAAGGATAATAGCTAGCTCCATAGAAGAAACAAAAAATGATTTAAGAAGAATAATGTCTCTAGAGAAAAAGAGAAGAGGCAATAATAACGAATAAGTTGTAATTCCCTTGTGAGAGAACAAAGCAATTAAGGAAATCAATTGGCATCTTGAAATTGTTGGAACTGCGGATCCATCAGAAACTTGTAGCTGGTGATGTTGAAAATAAGATCATTTTCTTAGGGGATAGAATGAGAATGGTTTCAATAAATATATAGATGGTAACTAATCAGAATTTGTTACAAGTGCACGCAGTTCTCACTTCACACAAGGCTTCAAAAGCATATGCACATATTTGGTAGAATTATATTCTAAAAGATATTTGAAGTAGGACTCGAGGGAATTTTCAGGTACAACCAAAATTACAAGAATTGTATGGAGTACTCATACGTTATTACAAGAAATTGTTGTTCCATACAAAGTAGAGGCTTAGAGCAGCAATGATCTTGATTCTTGGAACAGGTGAGAGATTTGGGCGCAACATAACCACAGAAAATAAAAAGAAAAGATTGTAAATAAAACCATTACACCAGAAATAGAGGAAAGTCTAGATCAGAACATGCAGCTGTTGAAGGAATGGTTCAAAGGTGTCACGAGCTTTTGCAACAGCGATTACACAAGCAATTCTACAATCGGAAGCAAACTGCTAGTCATCACAATCAATTCACTGGGAAACTAGCAGGAGCAAACTTCTAGTGATCCCCTTAGATGCCAGAAAAGTAACTAATCTTTGATTTCTCTAATATATCCCAGCCAGATTGGTAGGCTTTTAGGATCAAATTATGAGCCATCCAAGTTTCATTAATTTTCTTAATAAGTTTATAACTTAACGTTAACCCTCTGTGATTGGTGCCAGATTCCTGACTGATGTAAATTTAGGCACAAAGGGCATGGCCTGAGTTATGAATTACATACTAGAGGGAAAGAAACTTCTGCACTTTAAGAAGACGATGCAACCATAAACTATTCCTCTCATATGTCCCTAATGTGGGCAAAAAGTTCTTACAGGAAATTTTTTATACAACCATATAAGTGATTGCACGTGAATAGCATTGTCAAGAGACTGAGACTCAATGTTTTAAACCAATGTACTTTTCTCTATGAATGTCCTGATGTTTTCCTTGTGATTGTAAGTTTGGACTGTCCACAAAAAAGAAAATGTATGGTCTGAAATCTGGAATAGCTAAGAATGGATTTTGCAAATAAACATTTGCAAACTGAAGCACACTACGACAAGAATTTTTTACATATATGTAGGATCCAAATCCCAGTAAAAACAACCACTTCTATAACTCACAGTTATCATCTTGTGTGGATGTTGGAGTCCATCAGTGCCTGTAAATGTTCCCTCGTTACTTCTTTCATCCTGTAGTCATATCCTTCCAAAAACAACCTAAGGTTGCTCACACCTATTCTGCGTCGTTCCTCTTTTGACAACGATCTACCTAACTTATCTTCTAAAGATGCAATATCATCCAACTCTCATGGAAAAGGCCTACAAAATGGAGCTAAACAAATTAGGAAGCGATATATATCAGAAAAACTTATTAGAAACTCTAGGCAATAATTTTAGATATTAGTGAACAGTTTTACAGTCGTAGGTGAGAACAACTAGATTCATATCAGCAAAAGCATGCAAATAATGTTGGTGTTTTCACTTAACTTTGGAAACTTCTAGTCCCACATTGGAAAACCACCATGGTGTATATCATAATATAATAGCTATACTTATGTTGGAGTGTGCACATGGGTTGAGGTGGCCCATGTGGTTGATTTTCCTAGAGGGTTAAGTGTAACAATTAAATAATTAGAAACAAAGCAACAAACCACCCCGTCAAAAGAAATTAACTTTGAGAATCTTGTTTGAGAAGTGGCACAACATGGAATATATAGAAGAATAAAGGTATCAGTCTTCAATATAATAGTATTACACAAACTATATGTAAATGAAATTATTAGTGGATGGACCTACCAGTCATTAGACAACTGAGATTTCTGCAAGCAGAGAGCAAGCTTAATCGGGTAACAGTTGTGTTGGACCTTCGCCACTCTCAGTTGCTGAAACACTATTAAAGCTTCAAGAGGACGGTCACTACAGAAGGAGAGCAAATTTCATCAGCTAAACTGTCCACTAAAGTAGAAGAATAAATAAGCTAATTCATGATTGTAATTCAGTTATTCCCCAATTCATGTTTGTAATTCAGTTATTCCTTAGCACACAACAAGGTACATGTTCAACATTTAAGTATGTTCTTATATATATATATATTATTTTTTTATTTTTTTTATTTTTTAAGTATGTTTTTATATATATATATATATATATATATATATATATATATATATATATATTTCTTATACACACACACACAGGGGGAGAGAGAGAAACTAAAAATACATGTAGAGATGCAAAAGAAAGGTGTGACTACTGCTTAAAAAAAATACTAACACTCGAGCAAAATCTTCGTGCTGGCATTAAAATGTACTAGCATACCCTGTTCACGTTCATGATTTTTCTATTACTTTTGATGTTTCTTGTTTATGTAGTATGTCAATGAATTTTATGTTGTAGGGTCTGCTTGTTTCCTAATTGAATATCCTACCTTTCAAGCTCTTCTTTTTAAATGTAATACTTTATTTAGTGTCCTGGTTAACTTTCAATCGTTGCCAAATCCTCAAACTAGACAAAAATTATTCATTTACCTCAAACTTTTTGGATCAGTATACTACACATTTTCATAATATTTTCATTTAATTACACTATTATAACTCTGTGTAAATGATTAAATGATCAAATAAGAAGTAAGCTAAAATTTGATAAACTATTGCCAAAACAGAGGAAAGATTCTTATTGCAAACCATATATCAATTGAAAATGTGTATCCATTCAATCACTTACACACATATCATATGGCATTTCATGATATAATAGGATTCTCCAAAATCAGTGCTATGTTATATTCTTCTTCGTTCAAGATAGTTTCTTTTATAGTCAACTTATTCAACAACTACAGATGAAAACATAAGGCCAAAAATATACGATTAGGGGTTGGAAAACATCTAATAATGGCTATAAAACAAAGAACACAGACTTGTTTTTCGAGTGAAATACTCTTTCCAGAAAGTACACCTAGGAAGCACCAATACCCCCAAATAGGCTATGTCGCACCAAAAATTGGTGTCGAGTCTATGTCTGTGACAATTGTCCATACCGTACCGTGTCGCAACTGTGTCCCTCCAACATAAAATCCTATTTTTTGTTAAATCTATCATCTTTGCCATTATAGGTCCATACAATTGGTCATTTAGACAATTTTTTCCCATACACAACTCACATTTTTTATGGGAAAGGTGTTATTTTTAGACAAAGGGAACAAATAATATCACCATTCTAACAAAAATTGAAGCCAAATAGAACCATAATACTAAGAAATAATAAGGAGAAGATAGTGGGGGGGCGCTTACTGATTGCAGAGAATTAGTGTAATGCCATTGAGATGAAGAACACAAAATCAAAACCCTAACCCTAAGTTTTTAAATCGAAGGAGTGGAGGCGACTTGGTGGAGAAGGAGACCGACCTCGAGATGGTGGTGTGGAGGTGGTGATGGCGCCGGAGAGGGTGGTGGCGGTGGATGCCGATCTTGTGATGGCTACAGGTTGGGAATGAGGAGTGAGGAATTGAGAAGGGGGAAGTATACGTGATTTTTGGGATATTTAGAAAAGGGTTCCAACTGATGGGCACGGGGGTTTTGGTGAAAATTTGAGAGCTATAAATTGATTGTTTTGCTGAAATGGATTTTGATGTTAAACAACGGTTTTAGTCCGTCAACAATGAAACGACGGTTTTAATACGTCATTTATAGACAACTCTAATTGTCGTAAATCATCCATTTTGGTGTAGTGGAAGATTAGTGAAAATAAAAAGCTAAACTTAACATATTAACCATATTCAAAAACATGATACAATCATTGGGCCAACAATCTCCCCCTTTTTGATTATGGCAAATCGGTTAAGTTTATTATGGACACAATAGATACATGTATCACTAATATACAAAAGACATAAGCAATATCAATGAAAGCATACTACTTAGATTACTTATAAATACAAACTTAAACTTACTTCTCCCCCTTTGACATGATCAAAAATAGGCTCCTCCGTACTAAGAGATAAAAGAAAATCAATCTTAAGTACATAAATCAGAGCATGAGGAAGGCATGGACAATCATGATCAAGAAATACTAAATGAAGAACAATGGGAGAAGTGTGTAATGACAAGTTTATAAATCTACATTGCCAATGTAGAACATCAAATTTTTAAAAGAAGCATGTCAAAACACAATATAGTTGGTAAAACAAATAAAATTGAAAAACAGTCAAAATATAGTTTTACCAACTTGAAATCCAGGAAAGAAACTCCAAAACATAATATTATATGAATTAAAACTCTAGTTTTGGAAGGAAGCGATATACCAATTGAAATAAAAGATTTCAATCAAAGATTTCAGTCAAAAGCCCATGAGGAATAGATAATAGCAAAGTAATTGATATAAAATAATCTCTTAATTTGCAAAATCTATTAGCTTACCCAAGTTAATGCATTAGAACTCAATTACCTTATCATGTTATGATAATATCCTTTAGATAAACATGAAGGTAAAGAATAAAAATACTTGAGAAAGAGACATTCAGTCAACTTGAATGCTCCCCCTCAAAGTATTACCAATATAGATAAACAAGAATTTTAGGTAAGTCCTCAATAAGAAAAGCCAAATCAATTAAGCATATAAGGAAAGCCAAAACATTGAAAGCACAATAGTCATCAAGATAAGATATGAAAGTTAATATTAACAAGATGACTTATTTAATCCATATAAAAGATAGATAAATAATAATGACACTTGCATACACTTTCATAAATCCTTCACAAATAAAAATATCATGACCTCAATCACTAGGATATAAAATACAGAAAAATATTGGTCCATGATAAACTAGGTATACGACATATTAGAGGGTATACATGAATTGGACCAATTAATTTGCTTCCCCTCAAAATATGTGTATATAGTTCCAAAGAACTTATAGCATAAAATATAGAACTAAAATATTTGGAGGTAAATCAACTATGGATTTTCCCCCTTGCTCAATGCATATAAGACAACAATATCGTCAAAAGACGAATAATGTCATCTTTAGTCAAGAGAAGATATCCAATTAATAGTCGCTAAAGATAAAAAGTCAAAAGAGTATTCCAATTAAGCACATATAATCAAAAGATGGCATACATTAGTCAATATAGAAGGATCTTATATTTAAATATGAAGATCACTGTATGTTATCTTTTGAAAAAATTGTCATCATGAAAAGAAATAAAGTCAATTAAGAACAATCATGATGATAGACAAATATAGCACAAAAAAAATAAAAAATAAAACACAAATATCATGTCCATGATTATCTAATTAACAAAGAATCAACCAATTTAATGCTTTGCATGGACTAGGTATGTTTTATCACATATGTACCCATCAACCGGGTAATATCCAAACCTTGCTAATGGTAAATAATAAACTATAAAGTTCAAATAGCAAAGGTCCATATGTGGCAATCCATGAGTAGTCAAAGTAGAGTAATAAATTAGTTTGATAATCACATAATAAGATAATATAGGACTACTCAACCATTATGATCTTTTATCAATAAAAATAAATATGTTAAACATGATCCAACAAATCTCATAAAGAAAATCCTAAACCCATATTTATGATAAAATCTCATAAATCAATAAAAAATATGAAAAAGAGTCATTCTCATTTAAATGATTGCAAATATAATCAAAAAGAGATGTAAATGATAATACGATGAAATCATAACTCAAAAGTGAGAGAAATTTAAGAGATACATGCTAATGACTAATAAGGAAGGAGACTTAAAAAAAGGAATCACAAACCTCCAAGAGAAACAAGATCTAATCAAGAATTTGTAAAACTAATTTTAGAGAACAAACATATGTATCTAAAATAGGATACAAATTACATTTAGAAGAATCACAGATCTTATTTATGTAACCTAGCATATCATATATAGATTGAAAAGAAAAACAATAGCTAGATGAGTGAAAGTGAACCAAATTATATAGCTTAACAATATATCATAAATAAGCAAGCTACATAACTAATTAGAATTAATGAGGTAGGCCATTAACAATATAATTGTGCTCATTTAATCTTAAGTCACTAACACTAAAGATACTTGCTCAAGCATAGAGTTCACAAAGAGGACAATACATTTTGAATGAACAAAATGATTTAGACTCTTTACTAAGCAAGGATAAGAGCATAAGATGACAAATAAATGAATTAATCTCTTATCAAGTATAGGCCAAAAGAGATATTCATGAAAATATAATAAAATAAATCTCTTTGCCAAGTATTGAGATTAACCCAAGAAAATGAAATGATAGATCGATCTAGAGAATGCAAAATACTATAGTCATTATAAAATAAGTGTATTCTCTAGAAATGGAAAAATCTCAACACAAAAGCTCAAACCATAGTAGCTAAAGTCATAAGAAATATGATGTAACAATTACATGTATTCTCATGTGCTACAAAAACCATTGGACAACAATAATTCAAAAGAAAGTATAAACCCAAGGAATGAGCAAAGAAAGATCATTAAGATCAAGAAGGCTAAATACTAAAGATATCAAGAAGTATATTTTTCAAAGAGCTTTCATAGTGCACCATAGTAAATTGTAAAGATACAGACTAGAAAATATGCACTAATTAAGGAGATAAATTTAACATGCAAGGTAAAGCACAAAACTATGTGATCCTTAATAGAACATCCATAATTAGTCATGAGCAATACATTAATAAACATTTTCTCTCAACATCCTAACTTAAAGGTATAAAACAAATAAATATCAAAAGTTAGGAATCATTTATATATATAAAACTATATATATCACGAATAGGCATACATGAAAAGATCAAAAATCAATTAAGAACATGTATCCATAATGCCAACCAAAAAGTCAAGAAGATATCATCAAAATAATACTTTAAGGAAGAAGCTAATTGATTCAAGAAGAATAAATTTGGTCAAGGAATCAATAGCTAAGGTATGAGATAAGCACAAGTATGAAGGTAACAAGTATATTTAAATACTCTTCAAGTCAATATAAAACTTTAGCTTAACTCATATGCCCACATAAAGATATTTATACAAAAAAAATATCAACATAAGAAATACATGATCTACATGTAAATGAAAATTTTAATGAATATAGTCATGTATCCTTAATGAATGTTTGAAAAACTATCACAAATTCAAAACACATATAAATAACCTTTATTAGGCAAAGACATAATTGATTCATAAGAGGTTTAATCAAAATAAAACATGAGAATCAATAATGAATATATTATGTGAGCACAAGGTTAAAGTGAAAGTATAAGTATATACTTGTCAAGTGATAAGAAGCTTGTGCTAAACACGTATATTCACAAATATCGATTAAGATAAATATGACATATTAAATACAAACCGGCAAGAAGTAACTATTTTAAAAACTTTAAAGACGGAGAGTTAAAATCATATTAACTCAAATCAAAACCAAGCTCCTATGGACTAGAGTGATATGTATGCTTTATAAATAAAGATTAAGAATAACGAGCATGCATATATAAATGTGTCACACTAATAGAAAATGAGTGATAAACTATATAGTGTGAACTAATCATTTAAGCTGAGCAACTAGTCATGCTAGATAAAAGAATTAATAAAAAAATTAACTAAGCATGCTAGTATTATATCTTACATTGATTTATATAAAAGATAACTAAAGGATATCAATGTGAGCTAGTAGCAAGACATCAAGAGAAACATGCTACATTCTACAAATATAAACAATTTAAAGAAAATCGTTTAGCATGCTACCAAAGTGGCTCTAGTGGCCATGCTTGTGTTGGTACAATTGCTTGGAAGACGACATTTGAGCTTTGCAACCACCAACACGCTCCTCGGTGCTATGTTCCGATACAAGAAGCTTCACCTACAACATTAGATGAAGACTTTGGTATCCAAATAAACTTGGATCCACATTTATTAGCTTTAAGGACCCATATAGCACTTACTCTAGCATTGGTAGCAAAGGTCCTACGAATAGGGCATGTAAAGCTCATGTGTCCAATGCGAGAGCAATAAAAGCACCTAATGCTAGTGTGTGCACATGTATCAGAATGAGCATGGTTATGAACATGTGACATACTAGAATGATGAATATCTCTAGAGTGAGCATGAGAAGATTTTGTTTTAAGAATATTATGTTCTAATAGCAAATCATCATGCAAACAAGTAAGAGAATCAAATTTAGCATTTAAAGCATAATTCTCTTTTTCAAATAAAGCAATTCTAGAAATAAAATCATCATTTTGTTTCTTTAAAGAATCAATAGAAGAAACATGCAAAGAAGTTAACACAAGCGTTTGACTTTTAAGCTATAGATGAGGAAAGAGATTTGATTTTCAAGATTAAAGCCTCATTCAAACTCTTTAAAGAAACACATGATGAGTTTTGAGAATCAAGTCTAGATAATAAATCATTATTTTTATTTCTCAAAAACTCATTTGCTTCTTCTAAATGAATAACCTTTTCAGAAAGTTCTTCATTTGTAGAATGAAGGTTGTCAAGAATCTCCAAGGATTGTTTAGCCATGGCTTTCCACTTAGAGCATTTCTTGTATTTAGAAGAAACATGATTGTCTATGCTACTAGAAGTAAAACTCTCTTTATCGGAGGAGGGGTAGGAGGAATACGATGCCAAAGAAAAATAACAAGGATCTACTCTAAGGATGTTAAGCCTAACAATAGAGTCCTTGCTCTGATACCAATTGTAGGAACCCTAGAGGGGGGGTGAATAGGGTCAAGCTTACTAATCAAGCACTTAGCACAAGCTAATGGACAATTTAAAATTATAAGTGCAATAGAAGAAGCAATAATAATACCGACACACGATATATCCTGGTATCCTCCCAAGAGGCACTCCAGTCCCGGAACTATCTCCGGCTTTAATCCACTATTTGAGTAAATAGTTACACACGAGTTTGGATCCGAAGAACTCGCCAACTTCTTACACGAGAGCTTTAATCCGAAGGCCTCTCCGACTTCAACCGAGAGTTTGGATACGAAGACTCTCCAACTTCAACCGAAAGTTTGGATACGAAAACTCTCCAACTTCAACCTTGCATAATAGGTTTTGATCTCCTTATACAATAAGATGAAGATCTTACTTTTCAACTCAATAACTCTAACACAATTTGTGGATGACAAATGAAAGATTTGTAGACTTGTTTGTGGATAGGCTTTGGTGGTTTAGAAATTTTTAGGCTCAAAGCATCAACCTTGAATGAAGGGGTTCAAGGCTATTTATAACCAAAGCATTAAAAAGAGCCAAAGACAACTTTTCAGTCAGCGAACCGGTATACCGTCGGTATGGACCGGCATGCCGTCGGTATACCGGTCTGGAATGCAACGGCTAGAAATATAGCCGTTGGGATCATTAAACGCTCAAAATCCGACCGTTGGAATTTCAAACGTTACTGAATCGGCATACCGTCGGTATGGACCGGCATGCCGTCGGTATGCCGATTTTGTAGACAGAAACTTTCTGTGAACAAAATCGGTATGCCGTCGGTATAGACCGGTATACCGCCGGTGTGCCGGTTTTCATCCGAAAATGACCTTGGGCTAATTTCTACCATAGCTTTCGATTTTGCCATCCATTTCTTGTGTTTACAATTATTCCTAAGACTCAATACAGACTCCAGAAATACTGTAGCAGGTGCAGGCTTCTTCAGAGTCTTGAAATAAAGATGGCATGGCTTGGCTTCTTCCTTTGATAGGTGCTGGCTTTTTTTTCTTGGCGACAGCTGTCCAAAGATATCCAGTTTGTGAAAACTGAATACCTTTCGGGGGCTTCGCCCCCGAACCCCCGACGAGGGGTACTGCCCCCTTGACCCCCGTCCACTGACCGGGCAGCGGAACCCCCGAGTGCGTGGCTCCGGAGATGTCATCGGGTGGTTCAGAGAAATCTTGTAGGATCCGTCGTCTTTGGCCCACCATGATTTCTTCATTGCATATGTCCACATTGATCTTGCTTATTGATTTTTTGCATGTACATGTTAGACGAACAAAGCAATATACATATAGCAAATATGATAAGATAAAGCACAGTAGGACAATGCTAAGTTTAAGTATAAGTGCTAAGGTGATAGCATAAATGTTAGTGATATCATAATGATTAAACTTAATTGAATGACCACAATCAAAAATATAATTTTGATTTTGGCAACCCGATTAAATTTAAGATAGATAGGCTCATATCAATAATATATAAACCAATAGGCACATATCACCAAAGGTATAAGTATAAGTAGGAATGTTGTAGCGATAGTATGAAGATTAGTGAAAATGAAAAGATAAACTTAACATATTAACCATATTTAAAAACATAATATAATCATTGGGCCAACAAGAAATTGACTACAACCCTTCTACTATTAACCTATGGTAGATGGAGACAGAATAGAATACCTTTGTTATATAGAGATGGGGTAGAGGTATAGCATAGTTTAATTGGGGATTAGTAAGGAAGGCAAGTTATGTTCCTCTATCCTAAAGATTGAGTGGTTGGAAGACTATGAAGTAGAATTTTAGAGTTAGATACGGTTTCCTAACTAGAATATGATCACCCACATAAAAGCCTATAGTTGAAAGAATTCGAAAGTCTTGATATGAAAAGGATGAGGTACAGTAGATAGATATGAATCCTTATAGACATTGTATGGTTGCAAAAGGTTTTTGTATTCATTTGAAGGATATAGAAGTTATAATAATATGCATATGTAGGAAATAAAGTTACCTTGGACAGTGACCTGAAGGATCTTCACTAGGGAGATTCTTATCAAAGGAATGAGTCAAAATTATGCTTGATGATAGGTTGTGCCATGGTGTAGATCTAGGAATATTTGTTGTATAATGGCGAGGACGGTGTTAGACTGGATATACCCCTATACATAGTAGGAATTGCTTGAAAGGACCTATTAACAACCATGACTAGAAGATTAGTCGAAAGGTAAGTGGTTGTTAAGGTATCCTATATAAGCTTTTCCACTGCCTAGTAAACAAGCATAAAAAGATTAAGCATACCTGTAGGCATTGTATGGCTTCCTTTAAATTAAAAGGGTGGGTTATTAACCATATTAATAATAAAATTTGATAACCTATAGGAAAATGGGATAATGTGATTAAGGAATGATTTATCGCAATCCTAACCTCTGTAAATAACACTTGAGAGTAGGATTAGAAATCTTATCTTAAGTAGACAAGAAGTCGTATGCATAATAAAATCCTTCATCGATATAGGTTAGATAGGAACCCCAAAGGACTTATAGTTACAATAATTGTATTGGAATAAAATACACATAGGAGTATAAAGATGAAGGATCATAGGAGCAGCACTATATACAGATTGAAGAACTACAAAGGATTAAGGATGGTTAGGACCTAGCATAAAAAAAATATTGCTAGGAGTGACGATTGGAGAAAATCTAAGCCACAGAAGTGGGTGAACTGGTTGGAATCAAGAATATGACCTCTAAGGTAGTATAAGTTAGAACATAACTTTAAAGGTTAGCTAGTCTCGTCCTTAGAAAATTTTGATAGATAGTTTATACTTTAAAATGAGTCGGGGATCATCATCTCCAGGCAGATTGATCATTGAAGCCCCATATCGTTCTGGTGACTCGAAGTATAGTTCTCCATCAACCGGTTCAACCACCTGACAAGAGCGAAGGTATTGAGATCAGGACACCATCAGGTGACGGTGCGAAAAGAGGATACTCCAAGGACAGCATTCATATTTTGCTACGACCACTACAAGATTGTTGACACTTTTTGGATCGATGAATGCGCTGCTATAATTATGTGTTTGATGAACAAGGTGTCCCATCAGTACCTGGACTAGTGATGGTAGATTTGATTATATTTTATCGTAGGATAAAAATTATATTGGTAAAATATTTCATATGTGGGTGATTGTCTAAGGTATATACGAGTAGGGTAGAACAACTATGCTAGAAAGACCAACTATAATGGTGGCAATCTTTTTTCTATGAGTTTTAATTTGGTAGAAAATTGCTCTTAGTCGAATGATAGGTATTCCTAAACATGTCCAACTAGATATGATAGATTAGAGACTTTTGGTATGAATAAAATGGTTTGGTAAGCCTTGTATTTAAGGCTAAGCTTGTATAGAGCCATTATTCTTAAAAAAATTGAAGGAGAGAGGAATCCAGGATTACAGGATTAGGTAAATAATTAAGGTGGATAGAATTTCATAGATACTTTCGCAAGGAATAAGTTAGAATATAGTTCCGTATAAAGCCTAACCCTAACAAGCAACCATGGAACCATTAGACCAAATCCTGCTATCTTTTGCATAAGATAGGGCCTATGATAGAAGTACTAGAGAAATTATTATTAGGATGGTATATGAATAGAGTAAGAATATATGTGTTAGAAAAGACGACCATCTCTATACATGGTAAGACTAGTCTTAAAATGACCTATGGAAGTCCAGGATTATAAGGATGACCAATAGATTTATTTGGCTGTCTAGTTCAGCCTCGACCTTTACCCTGCAGTTAGGAATCAATAGGTAGGCATACTTGTAAGGATTGCTTATGAATAGAAGGGGTGGATCGCTAATTGAACTACTATAGAAGTTAGTGATGTAACCTATAGGAATATAGTATAGATTTGAAGGATTGACAGAGTTACGGAGGGATTGTGACTTTTCTATCTCTATAGTTAGTTATAGATAGAGATTTAATAGCCAAGTTTGAAGCCTTACCTCTAGATTAGTAACATATCGATATTAGAGAGCGTGTTGGAGAAGTGGCATTTCGTCTTACATTACTCTCATCTCTGGAGGGAGTGCATGATGTATTTCATGTCTCACAGTTGAGGAGGTATGTGACTGACCCCAGTCATGTGGTAAATCATTCTGAGATCACAGTGGAACCCAGTTTATCATACGAGGAGCAGTCAGTTGAAATATTGGATACTAGCAAGAAGACGCTTAGAGGGCAGAAGATTAGGTTGGTTCGGGTTGCATGGAAGCACCATTCCCCTGGATAATCTACTTGGGAACGATAAGATTCCATGAGGGAGCACTATCCGTATTTATTCGAGGATTCTGGTAAGATTCTAAAACTAACTTTAGTGCTATAACTTTATAGAGTTCTAGTTATAGTTTAAATTTCGAGGACGAAATTTTCTAAGGTGGGTAGATTGTAAGCTCCCTGAATTTTTGGAATTTTTTTAAAAATGTGAATAATTAATATTAATTTATATTTTAAGACAAATTAGACTTTTACATATTTTCTTTATTGTAAATCCTAATGACACAATCTCTAGTCCTATTGAGCTACCGGTTGACTTAGCTAGTCCAAACTCAACCCAAATATCCCCATACCTCCACATGGTTCATACCAAACATTATATACTATTGTGATCTCTACAAAATATCAAACATAATGATATGACATCCAAAACCTAACACTTAACCTACTAGAAACAATTTCAGCCCTATATACTTTGGACTTGACCCAACCATTAACTCACCACTAAACCACTATAAGTTGGACTCAAGTGTGGTCAAGTATACTAAATGGACAGCTAATCCTTTCCACTTATTCATCTTCCATAACCCCCAAGCACCCTTAACCATTACCTTTCCATAACCTACAAAAAACTCCCAACCATTAACTCTCCACTCAACCCTTCACCTCCCCCTTAATGGTTGGCTATATATAGACTTCTCCTCACCTTATTACCTCATAGCATCTGAACAAAACTTCTTTCTAACCCTCTTCATAATATTTTCTCTTCACAAACCATCTCCAAAATCCTTCTCAATTTTCCTCCAAACAACCATCTTTCCACCCCTACCCAAAGCTGAATCCGAATTCAACTAGTCTCTACCATTCCGGCCATATCTCTCTCTACATTAAGTATTTCTCTCTCAAATTTAGTATACTTCTTCCTCTCTCTGTTCTTACCATTTTCTCTTCACAAACTTTTTATCAAAACTTACTCTAACTCCCTCAAAATAGCCCCTCCATCAGAGGTGTCCAGGCTGAAACTGAATTCGGTGCACTGCTGTTCGCGCACCCTTAGGAGACCCCATGGCAGCAACTAATCTCTTGGTAACATTCCTAACACTCTTCTACAATATCCCACTATGTCCAAAATTCATCTCATAAAATTTTATGTATATATTTGCTTGCAACTTCATTATTTTTGTCACCGTAATCATTGATTCTCAAAATAGAACTTGTATAGATTTATGTCCTATTTGTCTTACTGAAATTCGATGGTTAAGAATCTAAAATTCTATGATAATATATTCTGAATATTATTTATAAGTTTATTAATTTCAGAATATAAAGTGTTATATTTTCAAGATTTTATCTAGTCTGAATCAACCGAAATTGGACAACCTAGTGAGATTACTTGAATGTGCTAAATGACTAGCTTAATTTTAGTATATAAAATAAATATGATATGTTTGAATTATTTTCAAATACTATTTTAGAATTAAAATATTAATTTTTTTATTTTAATTGGTTCCAAATAAATAGGTATGTTGGCCATATTGTGTCATTAATTGGACATACTCACTAGATAATTATTTCTTGTATATATTATCATCAAATAATGTTTATAAATAGTTTTAATTTATATTCAGAATATAAATTAGTATATTTTATATATTAAATAATTTATTTTTACATAAGTTGGCAACTTTGTATGCACAAACTAGTTGTCAATTTGCTAAAACACCTAGTCGATATGCAACGAAATATTGTATATGCAACGACAAATATTTTAGTATTTTTTTAACTAAATAAATATAAATTTCAGAAATTAATTCATATTAATTTCAGTTTTATTTGTTTTTGACATGCGTGTTTGAGAGGCTACATGCATGTTCGAAGTATCGTTTAGCGTCGTCGTGAATTTGGGACATCATGTCGTATCTACGTATGTTTAGGATTGCACGTATTGGAATCATATAAATGCCAAAATGTACGTGTGATAACATGATGTTCGAGACCCACATGACGTAATAGAAACTAGCATGGTACGTGGTTATTAGCACGTTGTCAAAGGCCACACAACTCTTGGATCGTTGGTATGAAAGTCACCATACTAGTTAACGTTGTGCAAATGATCACATTCTTTTTATATTAATTGAATTAGATTGTGTGCATTGATTAGAATATCTTATTGTAATGCCCATATCTCGTATTACGTATTTGGAATACGTGTACGTATTTCGATCCGTATTGCATGTCTTCATGCTTGATTTATTTTGGCATTTCATTGATGGGTTTATCTTGGTTCGATTCGGTTTGTTTGGCTTGGTTCGGTTTTGCTTGATTTTATGAACCAAACCACTCCCACCTACCACCACCTTCAGTAAATATTCCACCACACATTTCTCTCTCCTCATTAATTTTTTTCCATTACTTCTTCTTCTTCACCATTACTTCTCCACCAACCTGAGAGAGTGGAGAGCTTAGGCAAGTGCAACTTGCTTCATGGAGGAATCCCACTTTTATTGTTTCATTGTCTTTCCCATGTGTTTCTAACCCACTTTAGTACTTAGTATTTTTCATTTCTGTGGTTAAATTTTTGTAGATCTAGTTTGTGATATTTTCGGTTTTCAGGAGTTTTGATCTATCAAATCTGTATAATCTTGTTATTTGATGGTTCCATGTTGCAGGAAATTTCATTTTGTCCAAATTTGACCTACGGAATTTTGCTGAGCTGCATGAGCATTTTTAGCTTGGCCGCATGGCCAACACTTGGGTACTTAATGTATTTAGCATTTTGCTTGAATTGCCAAGCTAGCTGGCCGCATGAGAATTTGTAAGGAGGCCGCATGGCTCAAGCTTGCATGCTTGGCCGCATAATGCTCCCCCTCCAATTTCATTACTTGGCCGCATGGCCAAGTATACTTGGCCGAATGGCCTTATTTAATATATTTAATGGCCAAGCTTGCATGCTTGGCCGCATGCTTTTGCATGCTGTTACATGCATGTTGTCACTTGCTAAATATGTATGGTTGCTTGCTATTTATTAATGGCCGTATAGGCCATTTCATTACTTGGCCGCATGTACGATAGCTTGGCCGCATGAGTACTATTCCTATCTTGGCCGTATGTAATTTATGGTTGGCCGCATATAGTTGGCTTCTATTCATTAATTTATTGCTTTGGCCATTAATTAGTTGCCTTGGCCATTCAATCTATGTGAGCCGTATAGGGAATATATGCTGGCCGCATATGGTAATATTTGTGGCCACATGGCCTTTAGCTGATTGGTAGCCGCATGCATTTCCATGGCCATTAATATTATTTGTGTGGTCGTATATGGCACAGTGGAAGCATTTATGGGCTGGCCGCATGGCATACTTGCATTAATTGCGGGTCCCACTATCTTTTGTCTTATTTATGTTTGCAATTATATTATTATGATAAAATAATGTGTGATTCTAAATTGCTTCCCTAAACTCGAATTGTTAGTGTAATGATTGATAGTGACTTGCTGGCCGCATATGGCCTATTATTTGCTGGCCGCATATGGCCCAATTTTTCTGAGCCGCATGAGTCCACGTCCTTGTCCTGCTAATATTTAATTACCACATGTGTGCTTGTGCCATATTAATTGATATGACACGATGGTGACCCGTTGTGGTGCACTTTTGACAAATGACCTAACTTGACAGTGACCCGTAGTGGTGCACTCTTGACAATTAACTTGACATGATATATAAATATCCCGAAGGCTGTTGCGACGGCTAGCTTGACATGACAAGATTGAATAACCTGGACACCGTGGACGATTGTGCTTGTACAAATGAACCCGTCTTGTCTTGCATCATGTCTAGGACAGGGATCCCTGAGTACCACGATCAGGGGTACCTACTAAAAAGGACTAAGGCTAATAACTAGAATAACACAGTAGTCATGAAGGGATTTTCCAGCTACAGGTAATCCCGTTATCTGGGCGCCCCACTTGGGATCTGTAGCCTGCCGTCGAGTAGGGCACATTTCCAGCACACTGTCATGTGTTGCACCCTCTAAGTCACCTAGGGGTACATGTATTTCCTGGACGATGTACCCACTTGAATTCAACCCCTAATATTCGACCTGGATAACCTGGATGGTCTGCAGGGCTTGTGGCTGTGGAATAATCTCACTGCATCTTGCTAGTAACTAGGCCTGTGATAACCCTAGTTAGTTAAAGTATCAAGCCATACTTATTGTTTGGCCGTGAAATATTGGATGGAGTTCAATAAGTCTAGTATTATCTTGATCTTGTACAAGATTGTTACTTGACCTGATTTCTTATATTTATCTTGCTGATAAATGGTGGGAGAAGCCAAGTTCTATTCAGACGAAGGGTTACAACCCCGGTCCTTATTTGGTTTACGGGTTGTAACCTGGTTATCTGAATAGTCTCATGGTTATCTCATCGTATATCACCTGTCATGCTTTTCCTTAAATACTGTCTTTTATTATGTAATTATATTCTTGTGATAATTGCTGGTTTTAGTTCCTAAGTGAAGCCTCCTTTGTGGCACTTCCTCTTTCTGGGATCTGACCCAGCTGGTTTTGTATGGCCAGATACCGGAGAAACTCCCAAGGATCCACTGACTTTCCGGCCAGATGGTGACCACTAGAAGGAATTATGGCAACGAGTGGGTTTATTTTGGCTCTCCCACTCTATTGTAAAATATTCTTTTGAGGCGTTTAGCCGACGAGCACGTGTTTAGCTCGATTGTACCTTTATTTATTGTCTGCCTACGGGCTGTAACATGATTGGCAAATCCTAGGGTTGATCATGTATTGACTAAAACTCCTGCTAGTCCTCACATTTTGTAACGACTAGCTTCATGATCAGCTGAATATGTAATATTTGGGATGCCTTACTATTGTATATTTGGTGATCTTACATCTTGTAACATTTATTTGCTTGCTTGTGATTGAGACACTAGGCTTGTTCTTGACCATAAGAGACTGATGGCTTGTAGTTAAACTCTCATATATCTAGACAGCCGTAACCGTATGGTGAGATGGATTCCATTTCATTATACGTAGCTCGCTATGTCTGCCCCCGCTCTCCAGTGTTCTGGTTCTGTGGCGTGACATGGTTTAAGTGGTGGCCTATGCAGGTCTTGTAAATCAAGATATATGAAGGTTTACCGAATAGATGTCTCAATCAGTACTCGTCCTTGATCTCTGTTCGTATTCTCTGAATCCCTGAAATTCTTGTCCTGATCACATGTTTGTATCCTTGATTTATCCTGGTCCTTCCTTATTGTTCCCTATGTCGTCTTCTTCAGCGGCATTGTTCCTGGACCTGCCGATCAGCAAGGCAGAGTACCTCCGGTGGATCAACAGCAGTACCAGCCTCCGAGGCCGTTGCCACCTCAGGCACAAGTCTTCCAGCAGCAGAAACCCCAGAAGTATGCCCTGGTCCAAGCTCAGATTCAGAACCGGCAGAGAGGTTTCTAGCAGGATGTCTTCCCTCTTTCTCATACCTTCAAATTCCTTGCTTGCATGATTGATTGTTTGATTGATTGCTTAATTTAGCTTGTCCTTGCATCTCTAGCCTCTTGATTAAATTCTGAGGACAGAATTCTTTTAAGGTAGGTACAGTTGTAATTCCCATATCTCGTATTACGTATTTAGAATACGTGCACGTATTTTGACCCGTATTGTATGTCTTCCTGCTTGATTTATTTTGGCATTTCATTGATGGGTTTATCTTGGTTCGGTTCGGTTTGTTTGGCTTGGTTCGGTTTTGCTTGATTTTATGAACCAAACCACTCCTACCTACCACCACCTTCATTAAATATCCCACCACACATTTCTCTCTCCACATTAATTCTTTTCTATTACTTCTTCTTCTTCTTCACCATTACTTCTCCACCAACCTGAGAGAGTGGAGAGCTTAGGCAAGTGCATCTTGCTTCATGGAGGAATCCCACTTTTATTGTTTTATTGTCTTCTCCATGTGTTTCTAACTCACTTTAGTACTTAGCATTTTTCATTTCTGTGGTTAAATTTTTGTAGATCTAGTTTTGTGGTATTTTCGATTTTCAGGAGTTTTGATCTATCAAACCTGCATAATCTTGTTATTTGATGGTTCCATGTTACAGAAAATTTTATTTTGTCCAAATTTGACCTACGGGATTTTGTTGAGCTGCATGAGCATTTTTAGCTTGGCCGCATGGCCAACACTTGGGTACTTAATGCATCTAGCATTTTGCTTGAATTGCCAAGCTAGCTGGCCGCATGAGAATTTGTAAGGAGGCCGCATGGCTCAAGCTTGCATGCTTGGCCGCATAATGCTCCCTCTCCCATTTCATTACTTGGCCGCATGGCCAAGTATACTTGGCCGAATGGCCTTATTTAATATATTTAATGGCCAAGCTTGCATGCTTGGCCGCATGCTTTTGTATGCTGTTATATGCATGTTATCACTTGCTAAATATGTATGGTTGTTTGCTATTTATTAATGTCCGCATAGGCCATTTCATTACTTGGCCGCATGTACGATAGCTTGGCCGCATGAGTAGTATTCCTATCTTGGCCGCATGTAATTTATGGTTGGCCGCATATAGTTGGCTTTTATTCATTATGTTTGCAAAAACAAAAGTGTTTTTTATTTCACAAACTTTGTAAGAAGATTACAATAGAATTCTGGGAAAGTACAACTATAGGAATCCGATCTGAAGACGATCGCTTTATCCCTTGGACGATGTGAACTTTGAAGACGGTAGCCTCTGAAGAATGCAGCAGTACTTTGGCAAGAACTCCTGATCTCTGGTGATGATCTTGAATAATCTCCTCTGATTCTGATTATCTCTGATCCCCCCTATGAAGACTTGAAACTCTATTTATAGTGTTCTGGAAATAACTAACTTTTAGTTATTCTGGATTGCGCATGATAGATTGCGCAGACATTGGACTGCACAAGCAACGAACTGCGCTGGCAGTTACTCGATCGTGGCTCAACTGTATTAGACACATGGCATTGTTTGATTGAAATGCGCATGATCGTGTACAGACGATTACCACGTGGTGAGCAATTGATGGCATGTATGCCACGTACAAAATATCAGTTCTCTTGATGGACTGCGCCACATGAACTGCGCTGGCTTCAGACTGTGCTGGGATTGAACTGCGCTGCAGGGAATCTGGCAGACTGCGCTTCGATTGGATTAGTAGCTTGCGCTGCCTGTACAGCTGTCCTCGAGCGCTGTGCCGCACAAGAAATGAACAGTTTCCTCGTTTTTTGGGCTGTCAGCTGTCAGAAGATCTGATTTTCTGTCAGATAATGATGACGCGGCCACGTCAGCTAGCGCGCTTGGATGAGTGCGCAGTTCAGCTTGCGCAGTTGATTTGTTGCGCAATCTGTTTCCTGCGAAGTTTATTTGAAGGGTGCACAATTTGATTTTTATTGCTTTTTTGATGGGTGCAACTTGATTTTTAGGACCTACAAGACCCCCTTCAAAGTTTTCGAAATTTGAAAATATTCAAAGTTTCGAAATACTTTGAATTTCGAATTTAAAATCAAGTTGCGCAAGTGATGCATTGACTGCGCGTTTGGAGGAATCAGCCCCTAATTTCTCGACGCAATCTAAGGTGATTGTTACTTTTGAAAAACTATAAATAGTTTCCGTTCTTCTTTCTTTCATTCTTTACTTGTTTCCAACTGTTCAAGAGAGAAAAGCTTCTGTGCCAACTCCAACCACTTCTCCTTCCTCTCCGTCGACGTCAATGGCCCCGAAACGTTCAGCCGCCGAGAAGGGCAAAGCCCCCGCTGAGTCTTAGACTCGGGTTGCGTCCCGAATTTCTCGTCATGAAGTCGGTCACCCTGCGCTGCAAGGTAGATGATGATCTCGATCAAAACCCTTTTTAGGGTTCTTTTGACATTGTCGAACCTTCATGCCTCTCTCTTTTTAGAGATTTGATGGTATTGCGCTGCCCTGTTTAGGGTTTTGGTTGCACACACACAATAGTTTTCATTTTTATGAAAACTATATTCTTGCACAATCGGTTGGAAAGCGCTGGCAAATGTTCAGCGCAATCTATCGATTTGCGCAAGTCTGTCCAGCGCAAACTGATGCCTTGCGCAAGTGTGTTAGCACAATCTGATGACTTGCGCAAGTGGATGTGTTGGCGCAACTGGATATTTTGTGCATGTAGGCTGCATTAGCGCAATCTGATGCTTTGCACATAGCACAATCTGATACTTGCACAATTTGCTGATCTTTTGAACAGACTCTTTGATTTTGTATGTACTGAATTCTGTCTTTTTGTTTGATGCAGTTAACCTCAGGGAAGACCCAAATTATGAGGTCTTTGCAGGGACTTTGGCTGAACCTGAGTTTAAGGAGGATCTTTCCCATGTAACATTTCCTCAGTATGCCCTGCCATCGTCTCGACAAGCCATCCTAACAGCACAAGACAATGAAACATTGCTGAGTCTGATGAACGGGCAGCCTCTGCAAACTGCTGACGCCATTATTCATAAGAATCCTCTGTTTCTGTTTGGTGAGGCTCTTGATAAGAGTTCTCAACCGAGACCTTGAGTTGAACAGAGACTCTTTCAAAGAGGCGAGAAAATGATACTTCTACCTGAGATTTCCAGGTGCCTTCCCCTATCTCGCTATGCTTTTGCGAGTTATCCCAGGAGGATGGACTGTGATATAACTCCTCTCCAGCAAGCCCGAACGGGAAACATCTGTGTGAAGAAGGGGCCGAACAACAAGGATATGTTCTACAGTTCGTCTGAGCGTCACAGCTCTCTGTTCAGAGGATTGAAACCCGTCTGCATTCCACCGGAGAACTCCTCCCTGCTGCTGCCAGTCCGAACGCCGATATTCGCAAACGAGTTTGTGAAGGTTGAGGGAAGATATTCGGACCAAGACATCCGATTGACGGGTCTTGTGAATCCGGACAACAAGAGATGGAATTGTATAGCCAATTGGATATTGGCTCAATTCGAAGAGAAGCTCAAGGAGATTGAGCTGTATCAGGCGGTGTACTCTACCGTTTACGGTTTCCACCCGAATTCTCACCTATTCTTTGCATTGACGGAGAGGTACAACTTCAGAACAGGGACTTTTATGACACCCTACAGAGAGATTGGATTGGCTCTTCACGAGATGAAGTACATCTCGAGCCTGCCAATGGGGAATATCCCTTATGAGGAATTTGTCCCAACTAATGGTGAGTTGGACAAACTTCGTCAGGAGAATGCTGACATGGTGGCCGTCTTTGAAGAGCTGCTGTGCCACTATAAGTTCTGCTCCTTGTACTACAAGAGTGGTACCTCTGGCACCTACTACTCGACAAAATGGTTGCCATATCTTTTTCTCAACCACATCATGGAGAAGAAGACTAAGGAGCACGACAAGTGCAATCCTAACTTCTTCAGACCACTCAGCAATAGCGAAGTGATAGGATTGATGGAGGAGAACAAGGAGATGGATATCAAGATTGATGATGATCTTCAATATCCTCCTTTCAAGACAGGAGATATTATTGAAAGTTTCATGAGGATGGGCTATAGGCCTATGTCAAAGGAAGCCCAGCTGGCGGGTTTCCTCACCTACTGGCTTCGACGATTCGTCGTCCCTGGAGCCAGCGCCGTCGATCGCTTTCATCGAGGCGTGTTATTTGCTGCCGTCCGCTTAGTCTTTGGCTATCGGATGGATCTGTGTCGGCGATGACCTGCAGAGTAAATGCTGGCCTTCACCTTTTTGTTGATTCGATGCTTAAAGGGAAAGGAGAGAAAGGGAGCTTTCCTCGGCTGGAGCTACCCTACACATATTTATTCGGATGGTTGCTTCTGCACTATCCTTCATTGATGAACCCCGATATGGGGGCGGTAAGCGGCAGCTTCTTGCGGAGATTCTCCAAGAGTAAGTGGATATACACCAGTTTAAGAGATTGCAGACGCACTCTGAATCTCGGAAAGGGATGGAACTTCTACTGTGTTCCCCCTCCAGCTGGCTACGAGCACATGTCTACAAATCTGGTCGATTCTGGGAGGCAGCCTTTGGGTCGTGCAGTTTTTGATTGGTTGAAGACGATCCGACTGTCGCACCTGGTCTACCGATTTGAAGACGAATGTTATTTGGAGCCCTATCTTTCCAGCCGTTTTGCGTGCCAATTCGACTATGACCAATTTCATGTAGGCAACGCCATCACGTGCCTGCAAGGAAAAGGTTACTTGATCGATGGAGCCCGGGCTTGGGCCTACTATAATGCTCGAGACACAAGAACAACATTCTCGATGCCGACGAAGAGCGATCATGGTCCTCGGATGCTGTACACATATCCACTCTTCTATACATCGGCGAATACCTTTGCCGAGAATTTCAGTCTTGCCGATAGCTTTGCAACAGCAACGCGACTAAAGAAAGGAGCAACTGTTGTGTCGACTCCTGGTAATGACGAAGAGTATGAGCCAGTTGATGCCCCGTTGGAAGCTTCGAGGGAAGCTAACTTCCCCGAAGAAGTCAACGAGCCACTGCGTGTCTCATTGAAGGTTGTTAGATCTCCAGCCAAGGAGAGAAAGAGGAGGATAGAAGAACCTTCTTCTCCAGTTGCTAAGAAGAAGCTTATCTTGGAATCTTCGGAAAAGGTCACCACTCGGTCGCAATCTCGGCAGCTGGCTGAGTTGACTCAGAGAGAAGAAGCGACCACTCCAACTTCTATTCAAAGACAAGAAAATGTCAAAGATGTAGAGAGTCCGGAGAGACCTCTACACAGAAAGAAAATGGTCTTCAGAAGAAAGAAGGTAGTCACTCCTCCGAGACAAATCCTGTCATCGGTCGTGGCTAGTGCTATCGCCGGAGTCACAATGTCATCTCCTACACCTGCCCCTGAACCTAGACAAGAAACTTTCAGTCCAGAGAGGAGGGATGAGGTTGTAGAGACCATGGAGGAAGTCGTGGAGAAAGAAGATGAAGTGTTACGATCTTTTACACTTGCAGTGGAAACTACCCAGCTTCCAGCTACACCGAGAACACTTCGTGATGAAGAAGATCGATTAATGATCGATGCTCTAAATGATTGCGACTTCGGCCTCCAGGATGATATAGATCCGGTAGTCGCAACTGATAGTGGAGCACGAGAAGAGAGCACAAGTGATGAAGATTCATCAGCAGAGGCTGTTGATGATACTCTGAATCCAGAGGAGGACGCTAATGTCCATGTATCCCCAGAAGCTGTTGATGACATATTGAATCCAGAAGAGGATGTTGATGTGCATGTATCTCCAGAGAAGAATGCAGTTGAAGAAGTAGCACTTGAGGAAGTTAATATTGCTGATCCCAAAGGTATTGAATGATATTATCAATCTTCTTTTCGTAGATTAAATGGCTGACATCTACATTTTTTATCCATGTAGAAATTGAATCTTTCCCAATTCCTCCCATATGCACTGAATAGTGCCAATAAAGGCGATAGCCAGCGGTAGCCAACATTTTTCGGGCGGCTCCGAAGCGGGTAGTAGCCAGGCAGTAATGTCTGAAGCTACTTCTGCGAGGTTGCAACCGGTGTCAGCAGATGACAGACTTGTCACTGGACCTAATAATGGTAAGATTGCTCTTACTTTTGATCCTTCTCAATAGTTACTAATAATAGCCAACTAATGGTGTTTGTTTGATTTTGCAGAGGAACATCTGGGAGGAGCGACTAGCTCTACAATGGCTCCTTTGTCTAAAGAGACCTCCACTCACATGCAAGAAGCTGAACGTCCATCTGTACAAGCACCTGCTACTTCGACGTCCGTGGGAGTAGCTGCTACTCCTGGTGCCATTGCCACTAACAGATTCATATCGATTCCTTCACCAACCTTTTCTTTAATTCACTAGGACCCTTAGTAGAGAGGGTAATGGATAAAGAAGAGGTTGGTTTCATAACTGTTAGGGGTCCAACCACTTATCTGATAGCTGCCATCCGGAGTCAAGGTGATGAAGCGCAAGCTGCTTACCTTGAACACATCCTGGATGAGCTGGAGGAATTGGTTAAGATCTACAAAGATCTGAATCAGGGATAAGTGGAGCCCTTGGTACAGGCCGAGTTTGAGAGGATGTCTCAAGAGGCTGCAGTTGCGAAAGTTGACTTCCAGATTATCTTGGACACTTTCACTGCCAAGTCTTCATAGTACAACTCTCAAATAGAGATAATAGCATCTGCTGTCGGGGAAAAGGAAAAGAAAGTTGCTGAGCTAAAAGCAGAATCTACCCGTCTTCAAGAAGAGTTGAGACTTGTTCAGCTTGCTCTGGAAGATGAGGCCACACAACATCAGGCTGCAGTTCAGCAACTGGAAGCTCTGACCTAGGAAAGAAATGAGTATGTCACAACTCATCAAGCTGAAATCTCCCGCAGACTAGTAACCTTGCCGACTTTTGATGATAAGTCTGGAATGGAGGAAGCTAGGAGGCGAGTGATGGACTCTCGTGAGGAGCGACTGCAAACTTTAAAGCAGCAGATGACTAGCTTGATGACCCCGCCAGCGGAATAGAAAGACTTTTTGTATCTTTTGTTTTGTGACATGTAATACCTTTTGATTTTAATCAATAAAAAGATATTTTCTTTATGGCTCTATTATTTATTGCATATCTTATTCAGATATAAATAATAGCGATAGAAAATATATTCAGAGGTCCAAGACATGATATATTTCTTGATTTTAGAAAATAATTATATTCATTATATCTGCTCAGAGGTAATGTGGACATGGTAGAATATAATTCATTGAATATCATTATTTCAGTAGACAACTTAATCAGAAATAACAAATACATGACAAGTTGCTGATATGAATGAAATGGATGAATCGTTAAAATGTGTGAACGAAATGAATCGTCGGGATGAACGGATGAACCGTCAAATGAATGTAATGAACGGACGAACCGTCAGATAGATGAAAGGAACGGATGAACCGTCGAATAGATGTAGTGAACGGGCGAACCGTCGGATGAATGGATGAACGGGTGAACCGTCGGATGAATGTAGTGAATGGGTGAACCGTCGGATGAATGTAGTGAACGGGCGAACCGTCGAATGAATGTGTCGCTTCGTTGTTTCACAAATCTCTGTCTATAAATAGAACAGAAGATCAGATGGAATGATCACTTTCACTTTTCAACACAAAGATGTCGTCTGGAGATACATCCAAGAAGGCTGAGATCGCCCCGAAGGTTGAAGCGGTTACTGAAGAACGTCCAGTCGAGCCGGCCTAGCCAAGGCAGACAGAAGCAGGCGAAGGTTTGTCTGCACCCAAACCGTCAAGGGACATCTTGGACTTCCTTCTTGAACCAGGGACGACAGAGGAAGAAGAGGCCATGAGGATGGCTGCTTGCAAGTTCCTGGTGGGTTCGAGCAAGGATGTTCTCGGCTCTTTTGCTGATTATGTTTTTGAAAAGGACGGTAGTGGTCCTCGTCATGTATTCAAGAAGGACGATAATGACTCCCATCCTTGATATTATGTAACAACGTCTATGATGAAATAAAAATCAAACTTTATTTATGAACTGTCTGATCATATTTACATAAAATCCCTGTTACATTCATACATAGTATTTTTTAAGGAATTTGCCATTGATGGGCATCATAGCAACTCGACCGTCTAGCTCTGAGAGTTGATAGGCTCCATTTGAAAAGACTTTGCTCACAATATAAGGCCCTTCCCATTTCGCATCGAACTTGCCCTTGCTCATATGAGTCATAGTCATAGGACGTCTGACGGTTAGAACGAGCTCTCCTTTCTGAAAGGCTCTGACTTTAACTTTGCGATTGAAAGTCTTTGAGATGCGGGCTTAGTATAGCTCAATATGTTGTTGAGCCAATAGCCGCTTCTCGTCGAGCGCTTCTAATTCTTGGAGTCGAAGAAGGTCGTTGTTCTCTGTAGTAAGCTCGTTAGCGATTGCAATCCTTAAGGACGGAATTTGAAGTTCCAGGGGTAGAACTGCTTCACAGTCATACACCAAAGAGAAAGGTGTACAGCCTGTAGGGTTGCGGACCGTAGTACGATAGTCCCATAGACACTCTCCAAGATTTTCACTCCAGTTTCGTTTGTTAGTAGATACAAACTTCTTGAGGAGCTTGATGATAGTCTTGTTGAAGGCTTCGGCCAAGCCATTAGCAGCAGGATTGTAAGCTGTCGAAGCGACATTGTCAATCCGATGATCGTCACAGAACCTTGTGAACTTTTGACTGATGAACTGAGGTCCGTTGTCGTGAATAATCCGTCGAGGTACACCAAATCTATAGATGACATGGTGTTTGACGAAGTTGATGACGCTACTGGTTTTGACTTCAGCCAAGGGTATAGCTTCGGCCCATTTGGAGAAGTAGTCGGTTATTGCTAGTATGAACCGATGTCCCCTAGAAGAAGGAGGATTGATGGGACCTATAATATCCATGCCCCAAGCTTCGAAAGGCCAGGAAGCGGCAGTTGGATGAAGGAATTCCGATGGTTGGTGAATAAAATCTGCGTGTATTTGACAAGCTCGACATTTTCTTGCATATTCAATGGCGTCAGACACCATAGAGGGCCAATAGTAACCCATGCGTCAGATGCGATCCTGTAACTTAGGACCGGGTTGATGTGCTCCACAGACACCATCGTGAGCTTTACGCAATACTTGCTTTGCTTCATCACCAGCAAGACAGCGCAAGAGTAGACCGTCATAAGTCCGCCGATAAAGAGTCTTGGTAGTCTGATTGTAGTAGAATCGCAGAGATCGTCGACGAATACTCGTATCCTCTTTGGGATCTTCGGGGAGTATGTCATGGACCACGAAATCGATGAAGGGAGCTCTCCAATCTTTACTGATAACATTGGCTTCAGTAAGGTTACTGAACTCAATATTATGATTGTTTTCGATGCAGAACAATTCCCGATTAGAGACAACCACAACCTGCTGTCTTTTGATAGGGATGGCTAAGACTGCTGCAAGATTAGCCAAAGCATCTACTTCAGTATTGTAAGCTCGACGGACATATTCGATGAAGAAGGCTTTGAATGATGTAGCCATGTTGATTGTCGCTTCATAGTAAGGTACTAGATCTTGATGACGAACTTCAAAGGTTCCTCTAACCTGGTTAACAACCAGCTTGGAGTCGCCGTAGACTTCAAGATATTCGACGTCCAGTTGTTTAGCTAACTGAAGGCCAATGAGTAGAGCATTGTATTCTGCTATGTTGTTGGAGCAAGGTTCATCTAGGGAATAGGCTCTTTGAATAGTTGACCCGTCTGGAGAAACAAGGACAACTCTAACTCCTGCGACAATGGCACCATTGGGTCCAATCCTGGATGCACCGTCAAAGAATAGACGCCAAGTAGAAAATTCTTCGGAGATCATGTTTGATTCCAATGTCTCGTCTGGAATTTCATCATAGAGTTTGGATGTCTCTGGAACAGGATGAGCTGCTAAGAAATCAGCCAGTGCTTGACCTTTGACAGACTTTTGTGGAACATATACCATGTCATATTGGGCTAGCAGAATGGCCCATGTAGCTAACCGAGAATTGAGTGTGCTAGGCTTCTTCATCAATACTCGAAGAGGATTAACTCGGGAAATAACGTGAATAGTTTGGCCAATGATGTAATGCCTCGTCTTTTGAACAGCAAACATAAGAGCTAAGTATTCTTTTTCGACCGGACTATAACGATGTTCGACACCAATCATAGTACGACTAAGATAGTAGATAGCCTGTTCATGGCCTTCTTTGTTCTTTTGGGCAAGTAAAGCACCCAGTGAATGATCCATAGCACGGACATACATTAAGAATGGTATGCCTGAGATCGGTGGCAACAAGACTGGTGGGTTCATCAGATACCGCTTTATATCATCAAATGCTCGTTGACATTCTTCAGTCCAAATGAAAGATACACCCTTCTTCATTAGCTGAGTAAATGGTCTGCAACGTCCAGACAGATTCGAAATGAACCTCCTGATGTACGCAAGTCGACCTTGGAATCCTCGTAGCTCTTTTAGGTTGCGTGGAGGACGCATCTCTTGAATGGCTTTGATCTTCTCGGGATCCACGTGTATAGAGGTAATGACGAAGCCAAGAAATTTACCACTAGAGACACCCAAGAATGACTTGGCGGGATTCATTTTGAGTTGATGTTGGCGCATGAGATTGAAGATTGTTCTTAGGTCTTGGATGTGATCTTCCTTTAGACGACTTTTGACAGCAATATCGTCGACGTAGCATTCGACAGTCTTGCGCAGATGATCTCGAAAGATGGTACTCATGGCTCGTTGGTAAGTTACACCAGCGTTGTTGAGACCAAATGGCATTTCGGTATAGCAGTAGACTCCGCGAGAAGTGCGAAAAGAGGTATATTTTTCATCTTCAGGATTCATCCGAATCTGATTGTATCCAGAGAATCCATCCATGAAAGATATTCGCTCGAACCCACAGGTGTTTTCAATCATGATGTCCGTGATAGGGAGAGAAAATTCATCTTTTGGACAGGCTTCATTAAGATCCCGAAAGTCGATGCAAACTCGCACTTTGCCGGTTTTCTTCAGGACTGGAACAACGTTGGCTACCCAATCTGGATGTTGTTCTTCTCAAATAAAGCCACAAGCAATGAGCTTTTTGACTTCATCATCAATTGCGTCCATCATTTCTGGCTTGAAGCGTCGTTGTTTCTGTTTAACTGGTTTTGCATTAGGCAAGATATTCAATTTGTGAGTAGCAACTTTGGGATCTAACCCTGGCATGTCTTCATAACTCCAAGCAAAGACATCAATGTATTCTTGAATAAGAAGAATTAATTCTTGCTTATCTGCCTCTGGAAGGTTCTTGCTGATGAATATTGGACGAGGGGACCCGCTTTCTCCTACATCAATTTGAACCAATTGATCTTCGGTAGGAGGTTCACGTTGTTCGAATCGGAGTTCCCATTGGGTATCCATTCGTTGAGCCTAAGGATCTGTTTCAGGATTTTCTTCAATATCCTCGTCATATCCTTCTAGAAGTTCGGCAGAGACCATGTTGGAAGATACGATCAACCGATGAACCTGACCAATGCTGGTATCAGAATCCCATGATCTGGAATCAGAAGAATTAGAGCGCTCCTCACTATCGGATTCGGAGACTATTGGGGATAACACCGAAGGTGAAGCATATCCGAGACCTCTTTTGGTTATGCTATAGTACATCTCTGACTTTCCTTTCGAAACAGCCGTACGGATAGGAGTTCTTCTACCCTTACCGTAGTTGAGGCCATTCTTGAAGTCATAACCCATCTTCCGGATGATATCTTTTGATTGTTGACTGTAACGACGAAGTTGGAGATGTCCTGTATCGTTACTTTTGCTATCATCCGTATAGCTAAATTTTTGTTCTGGTCCTTTACTAAAAAGTATTGGACTTTCGCCTCTCTTTCGAGAAGGGACAACAAAGTATGAATCATCTGGGTGTTCGAGTGAGACTTCTGTTTGAAGAGACTGTACAACTCCCATTGTGAATGACTGAAAGCTATCTAACAAATCCAAATAGCACTTAGCATGATAAATGACATCAGTATACTGGAAAGGAGATGCTTTTTCATTGATTTGTACATCTGTATTTACAACAGGACTTGTAGCCTTAGCAAGCTTGGTCAGATTGATTACAAAAGGGAGAGAAGAAGAACGTGGAGGGGATTGGACTTGTTACGACAAAGGTCAATAACAAGTGGCTCAGAGGAGGTGAGCTCCCTTTTATCCTTGTTACGACGTAGGTCGATAACAAGTGGCTCAGAAGAGGTAAGCTCCCTTTGATCTTGACCACCATCAGTTGATTGCTTCTGGACTAGCAAGTGAATAGCCAGTTGTTTGGAGGACTGAGGATGAGAAACACGCCCTTTGACAGGTATGATGAGGGTGTCATTGGGCACTGCTTCTTGTTCTTCTTCAGTGTCTAGAGCCAGTACTACCTTCATGAACTCATCTTTATACATACGAGCATCGTTGCAGTATGCTTTGACACCTTTGAAAGGATAGAGATCTGCAACCTCCTTTTGAACTTCTCCCTTGTCATCAACGTATTTGAAACATTGATGGAGAGTAGAAAGAACAATGTTATGTTCATGCAGGAATGGTCTCCCCAACAGAGCATTGTAAGAACAACCATGGTTGTCAATGATGTAGAAGGTCACCTTTGTGTGGAGATTGCCTATTTGGAGTTTTAGGCGAATCTTGCCCAGAGGTTCACTTCTTCCTTGGTTGAACCCCAAGATGGTGGTGATTGTGCCAGAAAGTCTATGTACTGGGATCTTCAGTGCATCTAACATTGTCTTTGGCATGATGCTGAGTGCTGATCCTGGATCTATCAGAATACGATCAACTTTCATCGATTCGACGTATCCTGTATAGTATAGAGGACGGTCATGCCTATTGTCTTCCATCAGCATATCATCCTGTGTGAAGGTAATATTTGGAATTAACTCCAACACACTATGACAATGGAGGCAAGAGACAGGCTCTGCTTTCGACTTCTTTAGAAGGGTTAGACAAGTTTCCGCCTGCATTAGAGCTTCACTCAAAGTTTCTCGAGTTTCTTTGGAGAGACACAAGAGCTCGAAGATTGACAGCCTAGCCGGTGTATTGGCTAGTTGAGCCAAAATATCAAAGTTGTATGGCTTCTCATGTCCAGAAGGAGATGACTTCTTCAAAGGCTTGTCGAAGCGGACTTGTTGTTTGCCTTTGTCGGCTGTCATCGGTTTGGAGGGAATGGGTACTACAACCGGTGAGGATGCAGAAGGGATGTTTTCAGTGGAAACAGGTTGCACTGGAATAGACTCAGAAGAAGAAGCAGGATTCTCCTGAGCTTCGAGATATTCCCGTAGATAGGCTTTCCCTGACCTGGTTCCCAGCAGGATTTCTTCTTCAACTATGGGGTCAAAAGACACCATATTGCAAGTCTTTGTCTTGCCCTTGGAGCGTTCTTTTTTTTTGGAGGAAGAGGGAACTTCGAACTCTGAAGCAAGATCAGGGTGAATCCACATAATCTCACCATTGTCAAGAGATAAGGGGACGAGACCTTCACTTCGTGGAGGAGGGAGATTCTCGATCTCAAGAGTGGCCTTGGGGATAGGGATGACACCATGTCGTACCATCTGTGGAGGAAAGTTACCGAACTGTACTGAGACCATGTTAGCAGTAACAGTCTTCTCGTCTTGCTGCAGAGTGACAACACCAGCGTTGACTAGCTCTTGAATCTTGCCTTTGAGCACATAACATGCTCGAGTGGGATGCCCAATGAACCTGTGATAGATACAATATTTGGGATGATCAGTCTTACCGACCTTATTAGGCTTCTTCGGGTCTGGGAGTTGGAGCTTATTGCTTTTGATTAAGCAATCAAAGATGCTGACGGTGTCATTTTCGTCAAAGGAGTATTCCACTTTAGGACGAGGTCCCCTTGATGGAGGTGCAGAAGGAGTAGAAGTAGACGTAGGTGGAGCTACGTTGACAGCCAGAGATTCTTTGTTCTTCAAGTTGATATTCAAAGTCTCTTTTCCTTTGCGGTTGTTCTGGTGATTACCACCACCCGATGTCTGATGTTCATCCCGGTCGGGGTTAGACATGTGTACCCCCAACTGCTTAAACTTGTCAGCGCTAACTTCAGCTGCTTTAGCATTAACAATGAAGGATGGCCAGTCTTGGAACTGAGTTGACCCTGTCCACATGTTGATAATAGGCAAAAGATTTGCCTTGTAGGTGTCTATAGTTACAGCGGCTGAAGTCCCAGGAGGCATCTTTAAAGCTTCTCGGCGGAACCTTTCAATGAAACTCTCAACGGTTTCATTATGTCTTTGTTTGATTTTATTAAGGGTTGACATGGTCATGTCATTGATCCCCTCATAGAATCATTCCAAGAAGATTTGTTTGAAAACCGAGAAAGAGGTGATACAGCCATCAGGCAAGCTTCTGTACCAATCGTATGCCACATCGGCTAAACAGCCGACAAATACCCTGGTAAGAAGAGCATCATTTGGTTGAAGTTGGACAGTCATTATCTCAAAGTGGTTAATGAACTGACTAGGAGAAGTGCTGCCATCAAACAGAGAAATTGTTGAAATCTTGTACTTAGGAGGAAACAGAACTTCCTTCCATTCAATAGGATAAGGTTGTTTGATTCCCAATCTCTGTAAATTGTCCTTCTCTTTGAAGGCCTCGAACTGCGTATGTAAGAGTTTGACAGCTTCATTAGCATCCTCCAATGATGAAGAAGGAGCAGGCTGAATCAGAGTGTTATGGGGAGGAACAGCGTGGTAAGCACTACCCCCAGCACCTGACTGACTGGGTGTGGGTTGAATTGGTACAGGGGGTACTTGAGGAGACACTACCCCCAGCCCTGCATTGACAGGCACCGACGATGCTATGATCTCAGGATTTACAGCAGGTACAGTCGGTGGTACTGTATGTTGGGCCACGATAATAGAATGCATACTTGTAACCATTTCATCCATGGTCTTCAACTTGTCTTCTAGTACAGCTATTTGTTGTTCTTGACTAGCCGAACTAGAAGCATCTGGGTCTTCAGTGACAACATAAGCTGTCACTTCTCTAGGTACAGTGGAGGATACTGTCTGTTCAGAACTTTCGCTGTATGCATCATAATCAGAGAAGAAATCATCTCATGAGTGAGAAAGAAGGAGATGACCGGAAGGATCTTGGAGAAGATTCCTTTGACCGATTATATCTCGACTTCGGGATCTGGTATGTCAAAATACTCCTTCAGAAGATTCTTGGAGTAGATCTAAATACCGCTGGCTGGGCTTGCGAGGCTTGTCGTGCTTGGAGCACTTTCTACCCCCAGTGTCTCGGGAAGCCATGTTGACAAAAGCATACAACACTTCGTCTTCATGTTCCGACATTGGTTCTGAAGTTGCAAAATTCAAACGATCGAAGACAGATCGTTTTGTTGTCTGACAACAACAGTTGATGACAACCTTGTGATTACAATAGTGTCCAAGTGGTTGAAGTGGAGGTGTTGAGATGTTGTCCCATTTTTGTTTGAGGTGTTCTCGGAGATCAGGAACAATGACGGGACGAGAAGAAGTCTGAGGGATATGTTCTTTGACAACATTCGGAACATGGTTCCGGTCCTTCAGATGTTTTGTCCCTTGAGTGTACAGGGAAGTACTCACTTCATTAGCATAGGTGTCAGGATTTTTGATCCTAGAAGTTTGACTCTGATGCTGGTTGATCTTCGACATTGGCTGTTTGCGTTTCATAGAAACTGGTCTATTGAGATAAGTCCTTAGATCAGCAAATTCACCCCCAGGGGTTTCTGTCTGAGACACCAGTAATTTTCCCTGTTTTGAGCGAGATATCCTGAGAGTTGGGAGATCTTGGAATTCTGCTACCGGAGTAGGCAGAATACCTCTTTGATCATTACACTTCTCTTTGGCAGGAAGAGAATAACCCTTGTTTGAGAGAGTCTTTGTACTGATTGGTGTCGAGGCACGTTCAGATTGATCTTTCGAGGTAAAAACCCGGGAAGATTGAGAAAAGACCAAAGGACCTTTTCTCTTATTTTGTGAAGAAGGGTTGGCTAAAGAGCGTTTCCCTCTGTTGTTTTCCAAGTCATGGAATGAGGAAGTTTGAGAAAAGACCAACGGACCTTTTCCTTTGTTCTGAGGAGGAGGAGGAACAGTCAACAGACTACCCCCAGTGGATTGCGCTGGAGCAACAGGGTGCTTGGGAAGAGGAGCGGAGTTTTTCCCCTTGCTGTGAGAAGAAGGGAGATTAGCCAAAGGGCTGTCCCTACTAGACTGCGCTGGCACAGTTTGCGCAGGGGTTGAAGTGGCAGTAAGCTCATTGGCTGATTGCGTATGAGAAACTTTGACAGATGGTCTTTTGGCCACAGACATTGTAGCTTGCGCAGCAGAAGTTCTAGCTTCAGAGTGCTTGAGTTGCACTCGAGTTGATGGAATGGTAGACTGCGCAGGAAGAGTTGCAGCCAACTGCGCCAGGGAAAGAGGAGTCTTGCACTTTGCCAAAGCAGCATAGGAAGTGGTTTGTGCACTGGCAAGAGGAGCAGTATACTGCGCATGGGCAGTAGAGGCAGCAGACTGCGCAGCAGTTTTGGGAGTAGAGACAGCAGAATGCGCAGAGGATTGTACAAAGGACTTTGGAGTCTATACTGAACAGACTTTGCTCTTGGCAGAAGTTGCAGTGCGACGAGTAGTCCCGGAGTTGATCATCGCCTCGTAGGCCGTCTGGTTGACCTTTAAAACCAGCATCTTCTGCGTCTTTCCGATAGACGCAATGTCACATTGAGTTGTCACTTCCTCGTCGGAGGAGAAAGTCGTCCCCAGCAGAGTCGCCATTTTGTTTGCAAAAACAAAAGTGTTCTTTATTTCACAAACTTTGTAAGAAGATTACAATAGAATTCTAGGAAAGTACAACTATAGGAATCCGATCTGAATACGATCGCTTTATCCCTTGGACGATGTGAACTTTGAAGACGGTAGCCTCTGAAGAATGCAGCAGTACTTTGGCAAGAACTCCTGATCTCTGGTGATGATCTTGAATAATCTCCTCTGATTCTGATTATCTCTGATCCCCCCTACGAAGGACTTGAAACTCTATTTATAGAGTTCTGGAAATAACTAATTTTTAGTTATTCTGGATTGTGCATGATGGATTGCGTAGACATTGGACTGCGCAAGCAACGAACTGCGCTGGCAGTTACTCGATCGTGGCTCAACTGTATTAGACACATGGCATTGTTTGATTGAAATGCGCATGATCGTGTACAGACGGTTACCACGTGGTGAGCAATTGATGGCATGTATGCTACGTACAAAATGTCAGTTGTCTTGATGGACTGCACCACATGAACTGCGCTGGCTTCAGACTGCGCTGGGATTGAACTGCGTTGCAGAGAATCTGGCAGACTGCACTTCGATTGGGTTGGTAGCTTGCGCTGCATGTACAGCTGTCCTCGAGCGCTGTGCTGCACAAGAAACGAACAGTTTCCTCATTCTTCGGGCTGTCAGCAGTCAGAAGATCTGATTTTCTGCCAGATAATGATGACGCGGCCACGTCAGCTAGCGCGCTTGGATGGGTGCGCAGTTGATTTGTTGTACAATCTGTTTCCTGCACAGTTCATTTGAAGAGTGCACAATTTGATTTTCATTACTTTTTTGATGGGTGCAACTTGATTTTTAGGACGTACATATTAATTTATTGCTTTGGCTATTAATTAGTTGCCTTGGCCATTCAATCTATGTGAGCCGTATAGGAAATATATGCTGGCCGCATATGGTAATATTTGTAGCCACATGGCCTTTAGCTGATTGGTAGCCGCATGCATTTCTATGGCCATTAATATTATTTGTGTGGCCATATATGGCACAGTGGCAGCATTTATGGACTGGCCGCATGGCTTACTTGCATTAATTGCGGGTCCCACTATCTTTTGTCTTATTTATCTTTGCAATTGTATTATTATGATAAAATAATGTGTGATTCTAAATTGCTTCCCTAAACTCGAATTGTTAGTGTAATGATTGATACTGACTTGTTGGCCGCATATGGCCTATTATTTGCTGGCCGCATATGGCCCAATTTTTCTGAGCCGCATGAGTCCACGTCCTTGTCCTGCTAATATTTAATTACCACATGTGTGCTTGTGCCATATTAATTGACATGACACGATGGTGACCCGTTGTGGTGCACTTTTGACAAATGACCTAACTTGATAGTGACCCGTAGTGGTACACTCTTGACAATTAACTTGACATGATATATAAATATCCCGAAGGCTGTTGCGACGGCTAGCTTGACATGACAAGATTGAATCACCTGGACACCGTAGACGATTGTGCTTGTACAAATGAACCCGTCTTGTCTTGCATCATGTCTAGGACAGGGATCCCTGAGTACCATGGTCAGGGGTACCTACTAAAAAGGACTAAGGCTAATAACTAGAATAACGCAGTAGTCATGAAGGGATTTCCCAGCTACAGGCAATCCCGTTATCTGTATCTGAGTGTTCGGATGAAATGTACTGTCCGAGGAGAGGTGTCTGGCTCCTAATCAGAACAACACAAGTCACAACAAGTCTAAAATGATATAATGAAGTCCTACTATACATTCTACATGATTCTAGGTCAATCTAGACCAAAGTCAACTATTGGTCAACTCTGGTCAACCCTAGAAGTCAAACTAGGTCAACTACGGTCAAACTAGGTCCAACAAGTCTAAACTAGGTCAAACAAGCCTATACTAGCCTAACTAGTCTATTCTAGGTCTAACAAGACTACACAAGTCTAATCTAGGCTCACTAGTCAAGCAGAACACACACACATGCTAAGAGACTAGGCCATAGGCTATTAGGCAATACCATGCCTAACCAACCTACAAATCACCTATACACAAGACAATACCTATCTCTAAAATACAATACACATATTACTATATTAATATAATCTATATAGGAATACACATATTGATATATTATATAATATAACTTAGAATATACATAGCATATAGGTTACCCCAATGTATACCACACATATATATAGGATACCTATATATATACAATATGGTAACTCACATATATATAAGGTACCTTAAATGGATCCCACATACTCATATACAAGGGAATAGGAAATGACATGTGTATGTGTGTGTGTGAAATCATGAGAGTGTGTGGGAGGAACATGTGTGTGTGTGATGGGTGTCATGAGAGACATGGCATGAGGGTGTAACATGAGAGTGTCAAGAGTGTGAGTGATACATGTATATGCTAATGTGTGTGTATATGGGAGAGTGAAATCAGTGGCAATCTTAGGCAAAATCAGTGAGTTATAAACAATGCAAAATCTGGAACCTAAAACAGTGTGGCAGTTCAAAGAAATCAGTGTGCATATGGTATGTGTGAGAGGGTGGATGGGTCAACCTGGAAACAGTGTACAATTAGCAAGAAATCATTGTAGATGATAGTGGCAATACATTATGAAAATCAGTGTGCTATATATACAATGTGAAGTCTGGAACTTAACAGTTGACATTAAGGAAATCAGTGTACATAAACTCAGTTCAGTCCAACATTGTATTAACAGTGAACATAGGAAAACAGTTCATAACAGTTAAAGAGTGAGCTAACCCATTGAAGACCAATCCATAATCCACATGACAGTCCTAAAATTAAATCCCATATTAGGAACCCATTTCAAAATCACCCACAGTTCCCATATCAAACAATAATCAGATTATACATTAAAAAAATATTATTTCAGTTCATTAAGGACACCCAAAAATCAGTTTTCAGTCCACTTCCCAAATTCCCAGATATTGAGCTCTAGGCATAACCAATTCATCCCAAATTCAAAACACAATTAGCAATCATGTAGGTGTACACATTAGGGTTTAAAACCATACAATTAACAGTTAAAAATAGATCAAATTCGATGTCAAAATTCATATTAAACTGGAAAAATAGTGAAGAAATGAGACTGATATTATAGGTTTCAGAAATTTGGGGAAATTGAGAAATGAGCATTGAAATCTAGCTAAAATGCAAACCCAAAGGTTGGTAAAGGAAATACTAGTTGTGTACGTGTCATACAATGTGTTTGTGTCCAAGCACGAGGACACAAACGTGTCCAAACAATTTAAAAACACAAAATAGTGCAAAAACTGGAAATCCTCGTGCACGTGTTCACAGTGTTCGTGCACACGACACGATACGACACAGACCTCGTAGTCGTATCCAAGTGTCGACTAGGACTTGGGCTAGGGCTAGGACACCCTGACACGTGTCCACGATACGTGTGCGTGCGATAAGACACGCGTATCAGTGCTCGAAATCGACAGCCGTCGGTTCAGTACAAAACTAATGCACTGCCTCGTGCGTGTCCGACACGACACGAGAGGGTCTGAGACTCGACACACGTAGTGACAGACAGTGCCCCTCACTGTGTGTCAAATCTCACGTGTCGACGTGTCGTGTCCGCGGCGCTACAGACCCTGAGTAGCAAGACAGCTACAGTGTCCGTACACGCGCGCGCATGTCAGCGTGTTCACGTGTATGTGGTGACTCGACACGACACGAAAACCACACCAAGACACAAAAAACACATAAGCGACATAAAAACGTAATTTCCTATTCAATTAGAATCCTAAAAATCAATCGAAATGCCCATTGGGGCATTTCATCAAACACTTGCACCATGACACTGATACGTATCCAAATAGGACACGAAATCTAGGGTTACCTATTCCTACAGTTAGGTTAGGCCTAGGGCTTCCTAGATATGCAAGAAAATTAGAATTTCATGTTGTAGAATGAAAGTTACCTATATGTATCAAAATCCTCAAAAAGCTCCAAAGAGAGGTGTTCCTCTTGATAATCAAACTTCTCCAAATTGGTTTGAATCTGAGAATAACATATAACAACAGCAAGAACACTTCATTTAAAACCTATTGCAATTTGTTTGAGGGAAAAAGGAGCTAAAATAGAATTTCTATGGATTATTGAAGTTGAGAAAGTACCTCTTTCTAAAACTTGTTCTTCCTAAAGAGGCTAGCCCTAATTTCTAGGAGAATATTTATAGGGGGAATCCCTAGGATGGGTCAAGTGTCCGGCCAAGTATGGGCTTGGGTTAGGGTTGCTAGTGGGTTGGGCTTAGTCAAAACAATGGTTAAAAATCACAAGTCATGACTTGTGTCTAAAAGCCTTCTACTCTAATCTCTATTTCCTAATTGATCCCAATAACTAGAATATGGTTAACTTAAATTAACCTAGGGTCTCATAATCTAACCAAGCCCAAACTCAACTAGGGTTAGCTTACCAAGTCAAAGCTAGTCAAAGTCAACCTAGTCAACCTTCATTCAAACAATTCCAAAATAAATCCAAAAAATTCTCATAAATTCAAATAAATTCTAATAAATTCAAATAATCCTAAAAATGACAAAAATAATCTCAAACTAGAAATGATAAATGAAATACCCTAATCATAAGTCATAATTTTAAATAGTTTAAAAAGATTAAAAATCACCAAGAATCATAATAGGAATTAAATATAATAAATAATAATTATAATTACAAAATTTTAAAATTACCCTCATCTGGAAAACTGGGTGTTACAGTCCTACCTACCTTATAAAAATTTCGTCCTCGAAATTAAAGGTGATCGCACTCCTTCTAGGTTAAGCCCCCAGCAATCATAGTCTCAGAACCTATTTAAATCATACAGTTGGAAAGTGTAACCTATGGGGTCATGGCTTGTAATATCAGTCTGGGGTCTCATCTAGTTACACCAACTATGCTACAGTACCAGGCAATCACAAGGTATCAAAACATACAAGCAAGAGATGCATCAAATATTCTCAAAAAGGGATACTAAGGTTAAGTCAAAACTCACCTCCAGCTAGGTCTGAGAACTAGAACTCCCTTCTGGAAGCAGGGCCCTGGTTGGGGCAGGTATATCAGGACAGTGCTGCACCCAGTGTGCAGCTGACCCACAGAATAGGCACAATCCTAGTCTATTTCTACAGGAGTTCCACTTGTGCCCAGACTTCTTACAGTAGGTACAAATAGGCTCTGGCTTAGCTGGCCTCTGCTGGACTGGAAACTGGGCTGGGTATGATGATATAGGCTGGATATATGGGTACTCCTCAAACTCTGGGTAGGACTGGGTACTGCTCCTCGTCCTCTTGGAGCTAGGCTCTCCTCCTGGAAGCACAGAGTCCCGCAGACGTAGCAACCTCTGGATTTGCTCCCTCATGGCCTCATCATGAACTCTCTGTGACTCCAACAGCCTTTCTTGGAAATATCCAAACACCTGGGCTGCGTCAAGTAACAAACCTCCGGGTGGTACAGTATGGAGTACCATCCCAAGAGGTAGGGAAAGGGTCTCGGTCTCAGGCAAATCTGCAGCTCTTTCCTGAACGACAGAAGATGAAGGAAGACTCTCTGGAGAGGCTACCACCATCTCCTCAATGGCAGGAGGTGCCACCACCCCCTGATCAGATAGGGGGATCACTACCTCCTGAACAGTATGAGGTAGAAGCACACTCTCAGTAGCTGCAGCTGCTCTCAGGCGACGGACTCGGGTCATGGGTGCCATACTGGAAAGGATAAAAAAACAACAATCATCAAGGCTGTACGGCAGTCTACCATCCTATCTGAAAACTGGTAATTATCAGAAATAAAATAAATATAAAGGGGTACTATTTAAAAAAATCAAGATCAAAGGTTTAAGGAACGAAAGTCAATAGCATTGGAATCCAAATCACGATATATATAGAGAATGTGTTAAAGAGGGAAAAGCTAGCATTATGTAAGGGTTATGTGGTTTGTGTGAATTATACATGAAAGTGTATAAGAGGATCTGTGTCTCAACTATAGCTATCAAGTTACACTATTCATGGCATATTGGTTAAGCAGTCTACAAGGCACAAGCTATTTACTCATAACATGCATGGCTAACCATATATATATATATATATATATATATATATATATATATATATATGTATAGAGAGGTAGAGATTTAATTAAACATCTACATACATTATAACATGTATACATAACTATATATATATATATATATATATCTATATAGCTATATGAACATAACATAGAGATGAAGGGTTAGGTTTTCATGGCAGTTGTGAACATTAGTGTAGAGTGTCAAGTGTTCATGGGTTAAAATTTGAAATAAAGGGTTCATCATTCAGCTTAGTTCAACATTACATATTAGATCTAAAATTGAACTACACATTTGAAAGTAATATAAAAATGTTAACATGTATTCAATTTTTTTTCAAAATTTTGGAGAAATTCGAACATCAAAACTAACTTAATGTTTACCACAACCACAACCTAACATGTAAGAGTATGAAACCTAACATTATATACCTACACACAACAATGTATACGGCTCAAACATTACTATTAAAGAAAACTGCAAATTGACTAATCACTTAGAATTCAGACTTAAAGGGTTAATATGTACACAGTCTCAGATTTGACAAATTCAACACAAAACTCAATCAAATTCAACCAATTTTCTTTAAGACTTGAAACCCTGCATATAACATACATGTGCAGTAATGTAAACAACAACTAATAACATGAAATTTAAATTTAATTTACGAATTTAATCTAGAAAACAGAGAACTAGTCACTGATACTGTCCTATATTAGAATCATTAGGATTTTGAGAAATTAACATCAACATATTAATATGCATTTAGATAGGTGGGTAATCAAATGTAGCATGCATACGTGTCAGGCAAGCATCTGTGTCCACTATATATATATATGAGTAATGCTACAGTTATAACTAAATACTTACAATCCTCTTACAACCACTCACCCATGTGCTGACATGCCCACATGTCAGCACATGGGTGAGTGGTTGTAAGAGGATTGTAAGCATTTGGTAGTAGACTTAGCATTATTGATATATATATATATATTTTTTTAAGGTAATACAAGAAATAATGGCAAGAAGAAAATAATGATAAAATCTGTTCTGCTTATCTGTTTAAAAGAAGGAACCATTTTGAAACCAGAGTTATAACATCAAATCTAAGTCAAGGTCTAGCAAAAATCATCGATTCATTGTATTATGAAGAAATTTATAGCAAGAAGTTACACTAGATTTATGATAACAGCTAAGCCACTCCTACTCATACTCCTGCTCCTAAGTTATTTGATGATGGGGTACAATTTATAACAACAGAATGGTACGATAGAGATGATATGTTTAAAAACCTTCTCAAGATACAATCTGATAATTATATGCGTCTGTCAAAAATCATGTTACTCAGAGTCCTCACCATGCTAGTAAGCAAGGTTGCGATAAACGATAGATTCCATAACTGGGGTATGCACCTCTACAATCATGTCGTCTGGAAATCTCGCTATGCCGACTAGTATAGCTGCGAGAAATTCCAAATCTCATAACCAAGATACGTACATCCGAAGTCAGGTCTCTATGTTTCCGCCACGCCAGCTAATATGGCTGCGATAAACTACAGGTTCCATAATCAAGTAGACGTTTTACCATCTCTGTTATTCCTGTCAACATATGTTATCAAAAAATATCGTAACTCAGGCCATAAAATTCATCTCGATAGGAAAATCAAAATCAACAACGATCCAACAAAATCAAATTCAGTAATCAAGGAGTGAGAGCAACAAAACAAGGGAAATGATTCAAATTGAAGTTTAAATAAGATTCTCAAGGGTCGTCCCAGGAATCTCTCAAGGAATCCTAACTGTGATTGAGAACCTTCAAAAATATATATCCTAATCCTACTGCAGGCTGTAGTGATATTCTAGTTCGAATACCACTACACAAACTGTAAAACCCCTAAAAATTATACTATTTTTTATTAAATTTGGTACTGATTTAAAAAAAAATTGTATTGTACGTCGCGTAGTCGTATTGTACGTCGTGCACGAAATTTTATTTTTCGAATTTGCTCGACGAGTGCGATTTTGTGCGAGCGTACATATTTTTAGAAAAATATTTTTCTATTTTTCTCGTTTCAAAATAATATATGTAATAATTATTTTAGCTATCGTACCAAAAATTTTCAAGTTTATAATTTTATTTGTAAAATGCCTTTGGTTTATAGCAGTTATTAATAATAAATAATATTCTTAGTGCATACATATATTTCATAAATATTTTATTAGTTATTTTTAAATAAAAATATAATTTTCGAAATTTATTAATATTAATATTTGAAAAGATATTTAAAAATATTTATTATTTTCGAAATTATTATTATTGGTATTTTTGGAAATATATTTGAAAAATTTTGTGGCCATTTTAAATCTCGATTTGATGCTATGGATTTATTTTAAAAAAAAATTTTAAGGTAGAATTAATATTTAATTTGAGTTTAGATTAACTAGATTTAAACTAGGAATTTAATTTGAATTTGAATTTAATTATGAATTACCTAAGGGGGGATTTAAACATCTCAATCCTTATCCTAATGGGAATTCCCACATCCTATAAATAGGCAGGTACTCCTCCATAAATTCCAACCATCCACAAATTTCCCCATCCACGTGAGTGCATCGTGTCCATGTTCTCCCTCCCCGTCCAATTCTTATTCCATATTTACATATACATTATCTTTTCCGTGTCGGACATATCCCGACACAATCAAATCCTAACCCTATAACCTCTCGATTCCGGCAAAGCTCCCCGCCATCTCTCACGACCACCATCTTCGTCGTCATCGCCACCCCAACAAAGTCCAACCCTCTCCTGACAACCACCGCCTTCCCCGACATCCCACAACACCGTCACCACCATAGCATCAACCTCATCCCTACGGCCACCATCGGCCGAAGCCGCTGCAAACCACCAACTCCGTACCACCATCGTGGCAGCCCCAGATCCGATGCCAACACCCGACTCCAAATCCATCGCCACAGAACCATTGGCCAGCAACCACACCATCCTCAACATTCCTTCCCATACTCCGACCTACTTCTCGGCCAACCACCTGCCGCCCATCGGCACAACCACCCCAGTTTTCCGGCCATCGCCCAAAAAGTTTCCCGTCACCGACAACCAAACCACCACAGCAACGAAGAAGAAAAAGGGAATCAGGACCCTCACATGTCTCCCGCCTCGCCGCTCCGGCGTCGACCACCGCGCCGAGCCGCACTCCTCTGCGAGCCGCCCGCCTCCGCTCGTGGACAGCTCCGGACAGCTCCTGCGTCGACCTCCCGCCGAGCCGCGCGTCGGACCCTCCGGGAACCCCAGAGTCGACCTCCGACCGAGTTCCCCAGCCGCCTGATCCAACTGCGTAGACCGACGCCGCCGCTCCTTCCCTCCTCCGCCCAAACTTGCGCTCCTCCGCCGAGCCCGCTGATAAACCCTCTTCGGCACTGTTCGTCGTCGGAGTGTGTGCCCATCCGCCGCGCTCCGCTCAGTGCCGCCGCCCCCAGACTTCGCCACCTCGACCGCCGTGCTCGGCTCAGCACCGTCCGTTCCTTCCCGCCGCCCGCCGAGCTTGGCACCGACCGTCGTTGCCGTACCTCGAACTGAGTACCGAATGCCCTAACCCAGCGCCGCCCGCGGCGGCCAAATCCACAGCCGTCGGCGCATGCCCACAGTTTTCCGTCCTGGTTGCTCCGGTGAAAGCTTCGTCCCGCCGCCCGGAGCCGCGCTCCCCTACGGCGGCCACCCTCCGCTGGACCCGAGCCCTCCGTCCACCGGTCCGACAAGCCACCCTCCGCTGGACCCGAGCCCTCCGTCCACCGGTCCGACAAGCCGCCCTCCTATGCGCGTCCGTCCGGCAGCCGCCGTGCTCGCCGAAAAACCCCCGCCCCTGCCGCCTGACTCCGGTGAGAACTCTCCGTTCACTTCCCCTCTTCTCCCCGCTTCATTCTCTCTCTCTCACTCTCACTCTCTGTAACGAAATTGGGGGGGGGGAGTTAAAGGTGCTGAAGAGATATTATTAAGGGATGAGTATTATTATTATTATTATTATTATTATTATTATTATTATTATTATTATTATTATTATTATTATTATTATTATTATTATTATTATTATTATCATCATCATCATTATTGTTATTATTAATTTTATTTTTATTATTATTATTTTTATTATTATTATTATTATTATTATTATTATTATTATTATTATTATTATTATTATTATACTGATTTTAGTTAGTTTATTATTTTACTTATTAATACGATTACTAAATTTCTATTAAAAAAAAGAGGTAGATAGTTCTAAATTATATATGTTTATGAACTTTGGCTTGTCCATAGTTTTTGATCTAGAAGCCCCAAAATAAATTATAGTATTTCTTTTATTATTCTAAAATAATTTAATTACATATTTGTTTTATCAAAATTATAAATTTGACAAACTTGGCATATTTTGCCTAAAGAAATTTTTTAATATTTTATTTACCTAAAATTTCTTCTACTAGTAAAAAAAAATAGTTCAAGTACTTTTCCTACAAATCCTTTTGACTAAGGAAAACATATTTTTAAAGTAGTAGAAAATTTTTCTAAAATAATATAAATACTCTTCTCCTCAATTTCCCGCTAGTTGTCAACCTCACTTATGACTAAATCATGTTTTCTTATTTTTTTCGCAACCTCAAACCATTACACACCGAACATGGCTATTGAACAATCGAAACTTGCCGGATTATTGCACTACACCCGGCGTCATACCAGGCGACACATCAGGCAAGACACCTTGCCTTCACTGTTTAATTTCTTGCTCAATACCATACATGTTTTAATTGTTGTCCTTTCAAAACCATATGTAGTTGCAAATTATTATATTTTAGTTTTCTTTATGCATTTGGCCTAGAGTTAAGGGACCACCTTTGTTTGTGCCACATTCATGGGCCGACACTTGTGTACCACAATGTCACGTGTCTCATATAGATTCGGACTTGCATACCGACCGTACATCGGTGCGTACAGAACGAGCGTTAGGATATAACTGCTAATATAGTTGTCTAGAAGACTTAGCGATTATTAGAAATATCGTGGTGTGGATTCAGCACGAGTAGTGCATGGGGAGGGTGAAGACAGTTATTAGGCGCAGGGGCTTTCAAACATTTACTTTTCGTCTAGCTGTCATTTGTGACTCAGTCGAGAGCTAGTGGCCGTGCATTTATTTATTTTTTTCTAGATGCCACTAGTGCCTCGGTTGAAACACAAATGTGCCGTACATTTACCTTCGTCTAGCTGCCGTTAGTGACACACCCAAGAGCTAGTGGCCGTGCATTTATTTTTCTCTAGCTGTCCCTTAGTTCTCGCTCGAGTGCTAATGGGCCGTGCATTTACTTTTCTCTAGACGCCACTAGTGCCTTGGTTGAAACGCTAACACGCCGTGTTTCTAGCCTCGAGAGCCCTTGTGTGGAACGTTGTCTTCAAAATGTATTTCACATAGAATGGTTATGGACCTTTATTTGTGTAGTAACATATACTTTTACATTGAGATTTATTTATTCAGTTATTGGCATGATATTATGTGTCTTGTTACGTCCCTCTGAGGACCTGGTTATCTCGCCAGGTGTGTGCATTTGTCTTTCGCAGGTGTTCTAGCTCTAACCGTGATCATCGCTATTTTCTCGAGGATGATTGCATTTGGATCGTCTTTGCTTCGCTCGCCAAACTCATTTCATTTCTATGTATTCCTTTCCTTACTTGTTGGTAGTAGATTTGTCTCCGCCCAACGATTGTATCATAAATATTCAAGTTGATTTTTATATTATTATTCTTTTCATTGTGGATGAGATTTAGTTTGTCTTAGAATACTACATTATACAACTTATGTATCCATACGAGGCCCATGTACTTCGTATGAATACAGCTGGCATGTCTACGTTCCTAGTCCTACGTATTTTGGGACTGGGGCGTTATATGTTTTTGTGGTGGCCCATACAGGTCAAGATAAATTGTTTGGTTACTTTACCGTACCAAGCAAGCCTGCGTATAGGATTAGAGTGTAGGATCTCATCCACATACTTGACCGCCTTTTTGCTTGACTCCTCGAGTTGCATCTTGCTTGATCCCTTCTATCGTGATTCATGCTCTTCTTTCGTGCTTGATAGAGATTAATAAGGTAACCTATACTAGGTGGACATGACCCATTGTCCCATCACCCTACTAGTTTAATTCTTGTAAGTTGGGTAGAACGGCTTACCTAACCTTCCTTATGGCCTTAACCAAGCCTTAGACAAGTAAACCCTAGGGCAACTGTATAGGTACCAACCTAGGACATGACTAGATTCTTAATAAGTTTGAACTAGTCCCACTTCTTTTAATTTTAATCGTGCCCATGTTTTTACTAATTTTGACTACCCTCTGCTGCTAGTTTAGTTTAAGTTTTGCAAGCTTATTCCCTTATCGAGCTTGATCATGACATGTTTTATTGGGTGCGCACCCACTAACATATTGTCTACTTAGAACCGGTGCATGATGGTCTGATCAACCTAGTGCACTTTGGTTCGCTTTTATCTATCATTCTAAGTGGATGGGGACATAGATAAACTTGTCCTCTAAGGGCCCCATCCGCGACAGACTTGGCAATTCTTTTTAAATTACTCACTCGTCTTTGAACCACATATTGGTATTCGAAAACAACTTCTTTGGACTCATATTGGTTTCGTCTTTCAACTATTTTAGACAAAGACTCGTACTTGATAGATAGACACCAAGTGTTCCCCTATGACCATGATAGTTATAGTTAGCCATCAACCAAGCCATGTGTTTACAACCTCGCCTCGAGTTATTCGACCTACCCTTCGACTGTTGATCGTGATCTCTAATCATTTGAAATTTAGAAATGACTAGAATTATTTCCTTAACACCCCTAAAACCTAGACGAGTATGTTCTCCCTAGGAAATCACCTGTCCTTGATCTCAAATCAATTTACCATCCCTTATTGACCATTAATCTTTGTCACGCAACCATCAATTACTCCCTAAATTAAATTCATGATTTATTTTTGCAATTATCGAAATCACGATTTTCTAATGTATGTTTTGATCGTCGTGATTTGATTGTTCCTCATCGATATACCTCACCCCTACTTATTCCTAATTTCGAGGACAAAATTCTTGTAAGTTGGGTAGGATGTAAAACCCCTAAAAATTCTACTATTTTTTTATTAAATTTGGTACTGATTTAAAAAAAATTGTATTGTACGTCGCGTAGTCGTATTGTACGTCGTGCACGAAATTTTATTTTTCGAATTTGCTCGACGAGTGCGATTTTGTGTGAGCGTACATATTTTTAGAAAAACATTTTTCTAGTTTTCTCGTTTCAAAATAATATATGTAATAATTATTTTAGCTATCGCACCAAAAATTTTCAAGTTTATAATTTTATTTGTAAAAAGCCTTTAGTTTATAGCAGTTATTAATAATAAATAATATTCTTAGTGCATACATATATTTCATAAATATTTTATTAGTTATTTTTAAATAAAAATGTAATTTTTGAAATTTATTAATATTAATATTTGAAAAGATATTTAAAAATATTTATTATTTTCGAAATTATTATTATTGGTATTTTTGGAAATATATTTGGAAAATTTTGTGGCCATTTTAAATCTCGATTTGATGCTATGGATTTATTTAAAAAAAAAATTAAAGGTAGAATTAATATTTAATTTGAGTTTAGATTAACTAGATTTAAACTTGGAATTTAATTTGAATTTGAATTTAATTATGAATTATCTAAGGGGGGATTTAAACATCCCAATCCTTATCCTAATGGGAATTCCCACATCCTACAAATATGCAGGTACTCCCCCATAAATTTCAACCATCCACAAATTTCCCCACCCACGTGAGTGCATCGTGTCCATTTTCTCCCTCCCCGTCCAATTCTTATTCTATATTTACATATACATTATCTTTTCCGTGACGGACATATCCGGACACAATCAAATCCTAACCCTACAACCTCTCGATTCCGGCAAAGCTTCCCGCCATCTCTCACGACCACCATCTTCGTCGTCATCGCCACCCTAACAAAGTCCAACCCTCTCCTGACAACCACCGCCTTCCCCGACATCCCACAACACCGTCACCACCATAGCATCAACCTCATCCCTACGGCCACCATCGGCCGAAGCCGCTGCAAACCACCAACTCCGTACCACCACCGTGGCAGCCCCAGATCCGATGCTAACACCCGACTCCAAATCCATTGCCGCAGAACCATTGGCCAGCAACCACACCACCCTCAACATTCCTTCCCATACTCCGACCTACTTCTCGGCCAACCACCTGCCGCCCACCGGCGTAACCACCCCAGTTTTTCGGCCATCGCCCAAAAAGTTACCCGTCACCGATAACCAAACCACCACAGCAACGAAAAAGAAAAATGGAATCAGGACCCTCACCTGTCTCCCGCCTCGCCGCTCCGGCGTCGACCACCGTGCCGAGCCGCACTCCTCTGCGAGCCGCCCGCCTCTGCTCGTGGACAGCTCCGGACAGCTCCTACGTCGACCTCCCGCCGAGCCGCGCGTCGGACCCTCCGGGAACCCCAGCGTCGACCTCCGGCCGAGTTCCCCAGCCGCCTGATCCAACTGCGTAGACCGCCGCCGCCGCTCCTTCCCTCCTCCTCCCAAACTTGCGCTCCTCCGCCGAGCCCGCTGATAAACCCTCTTCGACACTGTTCGCCGCCGGAGTGTGCGCCCATCCGCCGCGCTCCGCTCAGTGCCGCCGCCCCCAGACTTCGCCACCTCGACCGCCGCGCTCTGCTCAGCGCCGTCCGTTCCTTCCCGCCGCCCGCCGAGCTTGGCACCGACCGTCGCCGCCGCACCTCGAACTGAGTACCGAACGCCCAAACCCAGTGCCGTCCGCGGCGGCCAAATCCACAGCCGCCGGCGCATGCCCACAGTTTTCCGCCCTGGTTGCTCCGGTGAAAGCTTCGTCCCGCCGCCCGGAGTCGTGCTCCCCTGCGGCGGCCACCCTTCGCTGGACCCGAGCCCTCCATCCACCGGTCCGACGAGCCACCCTCCGCTGGACCCGAGCCCTCCGTCCACCGGTCCGACGAGCAGCCCTCCTATGCGCGTCCGTCCGGCAGCCGCCACGCTCGTCGGAAAACCCCCGCCCCTGCCGCCTGACTCCGGTGAGAACTCTCCGTTCACTTCCCCTCTTCTCCCCGCTTCATTCTCTCTCTCTCTCACTCTCACTCTCTGTAACGAAATTGGGGGGGACTTAAAGGTGCTGAAGAGATATTATTAAGGGATGAGTATTATTATTATTATTATTATTATTATTATTATTATTATTATTATTATTATTATTATTATTATTATTATTATTATTATTATTATTAATTTTATTTTTATTATTTTTATTATTATTTTTATTATTATTATTATTATTATTATTATACTGATTTTAGTTAGTTTATTATTTTACTTATTAATACGATTACTAAATTTCTATTAAAAAAAAGAGGTAGATAGTTCCAAATTATATATGTTTATAAACTTTGGCTTGTCCGTAGTTTTTGATCTAGAAGCCCCAAAATAAATTATAGTATTTCTTTTATTATTCTAAAATAATTTAATTACATATTTGTTTTATCAAAATTATAAATTTGACAAACTAGGCTTATTTTGCCTAAAGAAATTTTTTTATATTTTATTTACCTAAAATTTCTTCTACTAGTAAAAAAATAGTTCAAGTATTTTTCCTACAAATCCTTTTGACTAAGGAAAACATATTTTTAAAGTAGTAGAAATTTTTTCTAAAATAATATAAATACTCTTTTCCTCAATTTCCCGCTAGTTGTCAACCTCACTTATGACTAAATCATGTTTTCTTATTTTTTTCGCAACCTCAAACCATTACACACCGAACATGGCTATTGGACAATCGAAACTTGCCGGATTATTGCATCACACCCGGCGTCATACCAGGCGACACATCAGGCAAGACACCTTGCCTTCACTGTTTAATTTCTTGCTCAATACCATGCATGTTTTGATTGTTGTCCTTTCAAAACCATATATAGTTGCAAATTATTATATTTTAGTTTTTTTTATGCATTTGGCCTAGAGTTAAGGGACCACCTTTGTTTGTGCCACATTCATGGGCCGACACTTGTATACCACGATGTCACGTGTCTCATATAGATTCGGACTTGCGTACCGACCGTACATCGGTACGTACAGAACGAGCGTTAGGATATAACTGCTAATATAGTTGTCTAGAAGACTTAGCAGTTATTAGAAATATCGTGGTGTGGATTCAGCACGAGTAGTGCATGGGGAGGGTGAAGACAGTTATTAGGCGCAGGGGCTTTCACACATTTACTTTTCGTCTAGCTGCCATTTGTGACTCAGTCGAGAGCTAGTGGCCGTGCATTTATTTATTTTTCTCTAGATGCCACTAGTGCCTCGGTTGAAACACAAATGTGCCGTGCATTTACCTTCGTCTAGCTGCCGTTAGTGACACACCCAAGAGCTAGTGGCCGTGCATTTATTTTTCTCTAGCTGCCCCTTAGTTCTCGCTCGAGTGCTAATGGGCCGTGCATTTACTTTTCTTTAGACGCCACTAGTGCCTTGGTTGAAACGCTAACGCGCCGTGTTTCTAGCCTCGAGAGCCCTTGTGTGGAACGTTGTCTTCAAAATGTATTTCACATAGAATGGTTATGGACCTTTATTTGTGTAGTAACATATACTTTTACGTTGAGCTTTATTTATTCAGTTATTGGCATGATATTATGTGTCTTGTTACGTCCCTCTGAGGACCTGGTTATCTCGCCAGGTGTGTGCTCTTGTCTTTCGCAGGTGTTCTAGCTCTAACCGTGATCATCGCTATTTTCTCGAGGATGATTGCATTTGGATCGTCTTCGCTTCGCTCGCCAAACTTATTTCATTTCTATGTATTCCTTTCCTTACTTGTTGGTAGTAGATTTGTCTCCGCACAAAGATTGTATCATAAATATTCAAGTTGATTTTTATATTATTATTCTTTTCATTGTGGATGAGATTTAGTTTGTCTTGGATTACTACATTATACAGCTTATGTATCCATACGAGGCCCATGTACTTCGTATGAATACAGCTGGCATGTCTACGTTCCTAATCCTACGTATTTTGGGACTGGGGCGTTACACAAACTCGAGACCTGCATGGGCCACCACTAAAAACGTGTCACGACCCGCACCCACTGTGAGGGTACGAGAACGTAACAACGCCCAGCCTACGCCGCAGTGTCGACGGTAGATAGCTGTCCTAGGTCTCATGCATCTAACAGTATAAGGCTAAGCAGTTTATACTCCTCGAATGGGGGTGGCATGATAGAAAAAAAATTCAATCACAACTAAGGAAGAAAAAGCATGATATGATATAGAATTCAAGGAAATACAGATGATAAAATAGTCTAAGATAACATCTCAGCAAATATCCAGGGTACAAATCTCAGCCACTGAATATGAAAGAATATACAACCCAGATCTCAAGGACAGAAATAAAGTCTAACTACTAGTCTCAAGACAACATAAGTAAGATAAGGCCTAACTAAGCTAGTCTAGGCAAGGGGTAATGTCCTCAGCTAGAGCTGTCCCGTAGAAGGTATCCACACAGGCCTCCTCCTCGTACTCTGTAATATTTTCAACAGGTCTAGTCAGGACAGGAGCGAGCACAATACATCTCAACAGTTCATAGCAGGTTAGAAAATATAATCATGCAGTAAAGTAAGATATAAATACTGAAGGAAATGCAGTATATAAACAGAGAGAGAGCTGTAATAGAAATATCTACTATAAATAGAGACTAACAGTGGCTAGTGAGTCAGAGTACAATGTCGACATATGAACGGCTTGATTTGCACATGGCTATACTAAAGAGGCGTACATGGCTATTCTACTTTGGAATTGTTCACATGTCTATTTATACTCTCCCGTACCCCCAATCAATACACAAGAATCCAACCAGGTTATGTTATGATTTCATGTAACGGCCCCCGAAGGGTGGTACATAGTAGTCCCATAAATGAAGATTCTGGGAAACCCAATAAATGGAATAAAGATTCAAGAAAAACTCTGTGATCATAAGAGCATATGTCATAAGTGATCAAAGAACCAAATGAAGCATAGTGATATGCCATGTAAGTGAAACGCACAGAACATGTAGTACCCGATGCTCCCTGAAGGGATAACATCTCAAGAAGGGATCCATATAGTACTAATCCGTGTGACCAACGTGACAGTATCAAGTAAAGTAATTTAATGCAGGAAAATAATTCTAAGCAGGATATAAAATGATCAGAGAATGTACTCGCCTGTATCTGAGTGTTCGGATGAAATGTACTGTCCGAGGAGAGGTGTCTGGCTCCTAATCAGAACAACACAAGTCACAACAAGTCTAAAATGATATAATGAAGTCCTACTATACATTCTACATGATTCTAGGTCAATCTAGACCAAAGTCAACTATTGGTCAACTCTGGTCAACCCTAGAAGTCAAACTAGGTCAACTACGGTCAAACTAGGTCCAACAAGTCTAAACTAGGTCAAACAAGCCTATACTAGCCTAACTAGTCTATTCTAGGTCTAACAAGACTACACAAGTCTAATCTAGGCTCACTAGTCAAGCAGAACACACACACAGGCTAAGAGACTAGGCCATAAGCTATTAGGCAATACCATGCCTAACCAACCTACAAATCACCTATATACAAGACAATACCTATCTCTAAAATATAATACACATATTACTATATTAATATAATCTATATAGGAATACACATATTGATATATTATATAATATAACTTAGAATATTCATAGCATATAGGTTACCCCAATGTATACCACACATATATATAGGATACCTATATATATACAATATGGTAACTCACATATATATAAGGTACCTTAAATGGATCCCACATACTCATATACAAGGGAATAGGAAATGACATGTGTATGTGTGTGTGTGAAATCATGAGAGTGTGTGGGAGGAACATGTGTGTGTGTGATGGGTGTCATGAGAGACATGGTAATCTTAGGCAAAATCAGTGAGTTATAAACAATGCAAAATCTGGAACCTAAAACAGTGTGGCAGTTCAAAGAAATCAGTGTGCATATGGTATGTGTGAGAGGGTGGATGGGCCAACCTGGAAACAGTGTACAATTAGCAAGAAATCAGTGTAGATGATAGTGGCAATAAACTCAGTTGACATTAAGGAAATCAGTGTGCATAAACTCAGTTCAGTCCAACATTGTATTAACAGTGAACATAGGAAAACAGTTCATAACAGTTAAAGAGTGAGCTAACCCATTGAAGACCAATCCATAATCCACATGACAGTCCTAAAACTAAATCCCAGATTAGGAACCCATTTCAAAATCACCCACAGTTCCCATATCAAACAATAATCAGATTATACATTAAAAAAATATTATTTCAGTTCATTAAGGACACCCAAAAATCAGTTTTCAGTCCACTTCCCAAATTCCCAGATATTGAGCTCTAGGCATAACCAATTCATCCCAAATTCAACACACAATTAGCAATCATGTAGGTGTACCACATTAGGGTTTAAAACCATACAATTAACAGTTAAAAATAGATCAAATTCGATGTCAAAATTCATATTAAAAACTGGAAAAACAGTGAAGAAATGAGACTGATATTATAGGTTTCAGAAATTTGGGGAAATTGAGGAATGAGCATTGAAATCTAGCTAAAATGCAAACCCAAAGGTTGGTAAAGGAAATACTAGTTGTGTACGTGTCATACAATATGTTTGTGTCTAAGCACGAGGACACAAACGTGTCCAAACAATTTAAAAACACAAAACAATGCAAAAACTGGAAATCCTCGTGCACGTGTTCACAGTGTTCGTGCACACGACACGACACGACAAAGACCTCGTGGTCGTGTCCAAGTGTCGACTAGGACTAGGGCTAGGGCTAGGACATCCTGACACGTGTCCACGATACGTGTGCGTGCGATACGACACGCGTATCAGTACTCGAAATCGACAGCCGTCGGTTCAGTGCAAAACCAATGTACTGCCTCGTGCGTGTCCGACACGACACGAAAGGGTCTGAGACTCGACACACGTAGTGACAGACAGTGCCCCTCACTGTGTGTCAAATCTCATATGTCGACGTGTCGTGTCCGCGGCGCTACAGACCCCGAGTAGCAGGGCAGCTACAGTGCCCGTGCACGCGCACGCGTGTTAGCGTGTTCACGTGTCTGTGGTGACTCGACACAACACGAAAACCACACCAAGACACAAGAAACACATAAGCGACATAAAAACCTAATTTCCTATTCAATTAGAATCCTAAAAATCAATCGAAATGTCCATTGGGATATTTCATCAAACACTTGTACCATGACACTGATACGTGTCCAAATAGGACACGAAAAAGACACAAAATCTAGGGTTACCTGTTCCTACAGTTAGGTTAGGCCTAGGGCTTCCTAGATATGCAAGAAAATTAGAATTTCATGGTGTAGAATGAAAGTTACCTATATGTATCAAAATCCTCAAAAAGCTCCAAAGAGAGGTGTTCCTCTTGATAATCAAACTTCTCCAAATTGGTTTGAATCTGAGAGTAACATATAATAACAGCAAGAACACTTCATTTAAAACCTATTGCAATTTGTTTGAGGGAAAAATGAGCTAAAATAGAATTTCTATAGATTATTGAAGTTGAGAAAATACCTCTTTCTAAAACTTGTTCTTCCTAAAGAGGCTAGCCCTAATTTCTAGAAGAATATTTATAGAGGGAATTCCTAGGATGGGTCAAGTGGCCGGCCAAGTATGGGCTTGGGTTAGGGTTGCTAGTGGGTTGGGCTTAGTCAAAACAATGGTTAAAAATCACAAGTCATGACTTGTGTCTAAAAGCCTTCTACTCTAATCTCTATTTCCTAATTGATCCCAATAACTAGAATATGGTTAACTTAAATTAACCTAGGGTCTCATAATCTAACCAAGTCCAAACTCAACTAGGGTTAGCTTACCAAGTCAAAGCTAGTCAAAGTCAACCTAGTCAACCTTCATTCAAACAATTCCAAAATAAATCCTAAAAATTTCCATAAATTCAAATAAATTCTAATAAATTCAAATAACCACAAAAATGACAAAAATATCCTCAAACTAGAAATGTTAAATGAAATGCCCTAATCACAAGTCATGATTTTAAATAGTTTAAAAAGATTAAAAATCACCAAAAATCATAATAGGAATTAAATATAATAAATAATAATTATAATTACAAAATTTTAAAATTACCATCATCTGGAAAACTGGGTGTTACAATAAGAGACTGATGGCTTGTAGTTAAACCCTCATATATCTAGACAGCCGTGACCGTATGGTGAGATGGATTCTATTTCATTATACGTAGCTCGCTATGTCTGCCCCCGCTCTCTAGTGTTCTGGTTCTGTGGCGTGACATGGTTTAAATGGTGGCCCATGCAGGTCTTGTAAATCAAGATATGTGAGGGTTTACCGAATAGATGTCTCAATCAGTACTCGTCCTTGATCTCTGTTCGTATTCTCTGAATTCCTGAAATTTTTGTCCTGATCACATGTTTGTATCCTTGATCTGTCCTGGTCCTTCCTTATTGTTCCCTATGTCGTCTTCTTCAGCGACATTATTTCTGGACCTGCCGATCAGCAAGGCGGAGTACCTCCGGTGGATCAACAGCAGTACCAGCCTCCGAGGCCATTGCCACCTCAGGCACAAGTCTTCCAGCAGCAGAGATCCCAGCAGTATGCCCTGGTCCAAGCTCAGATTCAGAACCGGCAGAGAGCTTTCTAGCAGGATGTCTTTCCTCTTTCTCATACCTTCAAATTCCTTGCATGATTGATTATTTGATTGATTGCCTAATTTAGCTTGTCCTTGCATCTCTAGCCTCTTGATTAAATTTCGAGGATAGAATTCTTTTAAGGTGGGTAGAGTTGTAATGCTCATATCTCGTATTACGTATTTGGAATACGTGTACGTATTTCGACCCGTATTGTATGTCTCCCTGCATGATTTATTTTGGTATTTTATTGATGGGTTTATCTTGGTTCGGTTCAGTTTGTTTGGCTTGGTTCGGTTTTGCTTGATTTTATGAACCAAACCACTCCCACCTACCACCACCTTCATTAAATATCCCACCACACATTTCTCTCTCCTCATTAATTCTTTTCCATTACTTCTTCTTCTTCTTCACCATTGCTTCTCCACCAACTTGAGAGAGTGGAGAGCTTAGGCAAGTGCATCTTGCTTCATGGAGGAATCCTACTTTTATTGTTTCATTGTGTTTCCCATGTGTTTCTAACCCACTTTAGTACTTAGCATTTTTTATTTCTGTGGTTAAATTTTTGTAGATCTAATTTTGTGGTATTTTTGATTTTCAAGAGTTTTGATCTATCAAACCTGCATAATCTTGTTATTTGATGGTTCCATGTTGCAGGAAATTTCATTTTGTCCAAATTTGACCTACGGAATTTTGCTGAGCTGCATGAGCATTTTTAGCTTGGCCGCATGGCCAACACTTGGGTACTTAATGCATTTAGCATTTTGCTTGAATTGCCAAGCTAGCTGGCCGTATGAGAATTTGTAAGGAGGTCGCATGGCTCAAGCTTGCATGCTTGGTCGCATAATGCTCCCCCTCCTATTTCATTACTTGGCCGAATGGCCTTATTTAATATATTTAATGGCCAAGCTTGCATGTTTGGCTGCATGCTGTTACATGCATGTTGTCACTTGCTAAATATATATGGTTGCTTGCTATTTATTAATGGCCGCATAGGCCATTTTATTACTTGGCCGCATGTACGATAGCTTGGCCGCATGAGTACTATTCTTATCTTGGCCGCATGTAATTTATGGTTGGCCGCATATAGTTGGCTTCTATTCATTAATTTATTGCTTTGGCCATTAATTAGTTGCCTTGGCCATTCAATCTATGTGAGCCGCATAGGGAATATATGCTGGCCGCATATGGTAATATTTGTGGCCACATGGCCTTTAGCTGATTGGTAGCCGCATGCATTTCCATGGCCATTAATATTATTTGTGTGGCCGTATATGGCACAGTGGCAGCATTTATGGGCTGGCCGCATGGCATACTTGTATTAATTACGGGTCCCACTATCTTTTGTCTTATTTATCTTTGCAATTATATTATTATGATAAAATAATGTGTGATTCTAAATTGCTTCCCTAAACTCGAATTGTTAGTGTAATGATTGATAGTGACTTGCTGGCCGCATATGGCCCAATTTTTCTGAGCCGCATGAGTCCACGTCCTTGTCCTGCTAATATTTAATTACCACATGTGTGCTTGTGCCATATTAATTAACATGACACGATGGTGATCCGTTGTGGTACACTTTTGACAAATGACCTAACTTGACAGTGACCCGTAGTGGTGCACTCTTGACAATTAACTTGACATGATATATAAATATCCCGAAGGCTGTTGCGACGGCTAGCTTGACATGACAAGATTGAATAACCTGGACACCGTGGACGATTGTGCTTGTACAAATGAACCCGTCTTGTCTTGCATCATGTCTAGGACAGAGATTCCTGAGTACCACGGTCAGGGGTTGTCACGCCCCAGAACCAGAATACTGGAGAGCGGGGGCGTACATAGCTAGCTACGTATATTGAAATAGAATATCTCAACTATACGGTCACGGCTGTCTAGATATGAGGGTTTACTACAAGCCAACAGTCTCTTAAGGTCAAGCCTACTGTCTCAATCTCAAGCAAATAATATAGTCACAAGATGTTTGACCACCAAATATACAATAAAAGGCGTCCCAAATATTACATATCAGCTGATCATGAAGCTAGTCATACAAAATGCTAGGACTAGCAAGAGTTAAGTCATACATGATCAACCCTAGGATTTGTTAATCATGTTTACAGCCCGTAGGCAGACAGTAAGTAAAGTGCATCGAGCTAACAGGTGCTCGTCGGCTAAACGCCTCAAAAAGAATAATTTTACAATAGAGTGAGCGAAACAAAATAGAAAACCCACTCGTAGCCCGGGTTCCGTCTAGTCGCCACCATCGGGCTGGAGGTTCGGTAGATCCTCGGGTGCTGCTCCAAAATCTGGCCACACAAAACCAGCTGGGTCAAACCCCAGAAAGAGCAAGTGCCACAAAGGAGGCCACAAAATAAGAACAAAAGCCAGCATATCAGAACATAAGAAAAATAATTACATAATAAAGACAATTATTAAGGAGAAACCTGGCAGGTGATATACGATGAGATAACCATGGAACTCTTCAGATAACCAGGTTACAACTCGTAAACCAAACAAGGACCGGGGTTGTAACCCTTCGTCTGAACGGAACTTGGTTTCTCCCACCATTTATCGGCAAGATAAAATACAAGAAATCAGGACCTGCAATTAATCATGATTAAGGTAAAGCACGAGTAATCATGTCATGTCATAACCTTGTACAGGATCAGGGCAAGACAAGCGGGACTAGACTCCATCCAATCAATCACGGCCAAGCAAGTACTACGGCTTACTACTTAACTAACTAGGGTTATCATGAGCCTAATTACTAACAAGATGCAAGTGAGAATTTCTCAGTCCCAAGCCCTGCAGACCATCCAGTTATCCTTCCGCGGGTTGAGAGTATAGGTGGGTACATCGCCCGGGAGACAAATGTACCCTTAGATGACTTAGAGGGTGCAACACACGACGGTGTGCTGGAAATGTGCTCTACTCGTCGGCAAGCTACAAGTCCAATTAAAGCGCCCAGATAACGAGATTGCATGTGACTGGAAATTCTCTATGAACTACACTTTGATCTAGTCATTAGCCTGGTCCATATTCAGTGTGAATCCCTGACCGTGGGAACTAGGGAGTCACGTCCTAGACATGATGCAAGACAAGACAAGTGGATTGCACAAGCAAGCAAGCAGTAACACCCACGGTGTCAAGTTGATTATACAAGTCAAGTTACAAGTTACAAGTCAAGTTACAAGTCAAGTCAGGAGTGCGCCGCCACGGGCCACTATCAAGTTATCAAGATAAATCATGTCAGGGTACTTGTCAGGAGTGCGCCACGACGGGCCACTATCAGGTCAGGTTGGTCATGTCAGGAGTGCACCACTACGGGTCACTGTCGTGTTATGCTAGTTACTTGTCATACCATGCCATGTACAATAGTCATTCCAAACATATTAAGTAAAATTAAGTTCATGACAAAAGGCGTAAGGATATAAAATGGGCGTAAAACATCTAATAAAATATCAATATACAAGACTATAGAAGAGCCAAGCTTAGAGAAATAAAACCAAAACTCCAAGAGCCAATGGATTGCGCAAGGGGTCAGGGGGTTGGATTGCGCAGGAGTCAAGTGCGCCAGGAGCCAACTGCGCAGGGGTGAGCTGCGCAGGGTACCAACTGCGCAGGGGCGGATGGCGCAGCAGATGGATTGCGCTGGATCAGGTTGCGCAGGATTGGATGGCGCAGGGTTAGATTGCGCAGGAACGGACTGCGCATGAGCAGACTGCGCATGAACGGACTGCGCATGAGCAGACTGCGCATAAACGGACTGCGCATGAGCAGACTGCGCATGAATCCATGCGCACTCGGGTTGAGCGCAGTTCGCCAAGAGACAAGCTGCGCGGTCGGCGCTGCGCTAAAGAGCGCAGGCCGAGAGAGGGGATGCGCAATCCAGCACTGCGCTAAAGAGCGCAGGCTGCAGGCTGCAGGCTGCTACTCTAGGCCGAGAAGAACACCAAGAACACCAAGAATTCAAATTTTCATATCTTTGTCAAATCAAAGCCAAATCTAGATTTTCAAAGGTCTAACTTGAGTAAAATTGAATTCTCTTCCACATGGAAGCATCAAAACCCACAAAAATCCAACCAAAATAGATCAAAACCATGTAAATCCAAAAATAGTTAAAACCTAGATCTAGAACAATGGAGACTCCAAATCACAAAATGTCAAGTTCTAATGTTGATCACTATGGCCTAATCTAGCTAATGAACAAATAAAATGTAGTTCTTATGTGGTGGAAAGGTGCACTTGCCTATGGGTGTTGGTGAGTTGTGTAGAGGAAGGAAGAAGAAGAAGAAATAAATAAAAATAATGAGGAGAGAGAAAAGTAGGTGGGGATTTATGATGGTGGGTTGTGGTGGAATGAGGGTGGAGAATAGGTTAAGGTGTTCCTCTCATGATAACCAAACCAAACCAAACCCTCTTCACAAAATAAACCAAGCCATGTAAAAACCCAATTACGAGAACCAAAATCCACAAGTCAAGTCAATTACAAGTACATGCCAAAATCCAAAAAAATAAAATACAGGTCCGAAATACGTATAAGCCTGATAAAATACGTATTCCGAATATGGGTGTTACAGGGGTACCTACTAAAAAGGACTAAGGCTAATAACTAGAATAACACAGTAGTCATGAAGGGATTTTCCAGCTACAGGCAATTCCGTTATCTGGGCGCCCCACTTGGGATCTGTAGCCTGCCGTCGAGTATGGCACATTTCCAGCACACTGTCATGTGTTGCACCCTCTAAGTCACCTAGGGGTACATGCATTTCCTGGACGATGTACCCACTTGAATTTAACCCCTAATATTCGACCTAGATAACCTGGATGGTCTGCAGGGCTTGTGGCTGTGGAATAATCTCACTGCATCTTGCTAGTAACTAGGCCTGTGATAACCCTAGTTAGTTAAAGTATCAAGCCATACTTATTGCTTGGCCGTGAAATGTTGGATGGAGTTCAATCAGTCTAGTCTTGTCTTGATCCTGTACAAGATTGTTACTTGACCTGATTTCTTATATTTATCTTGCCGATAAATGGTGGAAGAAGCCAAGTTCTGTTCAGACGAAGGGTTACAATCCCGGTCCTTGTTTGGTTTACGGATTGTAACCTGGTTATCTGAATAGTCCTATGGTTATCTCATCGTATATCACCTGTCATGCTTTTCCTTAAATACTGTCTTTTATTATGTAATTATATTCTTGTGCTAATTACTGGTTTTAGTTCCTAAGTGAAGCCTCCTTTGTGGCACTTGCTCTTTCTGGGATCTGACCCAGCTGGTTTTGTATGGCCAGATACCAGAGCAACTCTCAAGGATCCACTGACTTTTCGGCCAGATGGTGACCACTAGAAGGAATCCTGGCAACGAGTGGGTTTATTTTAGCTCTTCCACTATATTGTAAAATATTCTTTTGAGGCGTTTAGCCGACGAACACGTGTTTAGCTCGATTGTACCTTTATTTATTGTCTGCCTACGGGCTGTAACATGATTGGCAAATCCTAGGGTTGATCATGTATTGACTAAAACTCCTGCTAGTCCTCACATTTTGTAACGACTAGCTTCATGATCAGCTGAATATGTAATGTTTGGGATGTCTTACTATTGTATATTTGGTGATCTTATATCTTGTAACATTTATTTGCTTGCTTGTGATTGAGATACTAGGCTTGTTCTTGACCATAAGAGACTGATGGCTTGTAGTTAAACCCTCATATATCTAGACAGCCGTGACCGTATGGTGAGATGGATTCCATTTCATTATACGTAGCTGGCTATGTCTGCCCCCGCTTTCCAGTATTCTGGTTCTGGGGCGTGACACTTATAATAGGACAACTTGGATCTGCTGTACCTCTAACTGAAGACATCAGTCAGACGACACCGCAGCAGGCAACAGGCAAGTGTACCTTGCCATCATGTATCTCAGTTCTTACTATATTTATTAGTATTTAGTTGCTATAGCTATTTGATAGGATTGGGGTGTGTGTCTACCCTAGGGCCGTGAGACGATACTTAGTGTCCGAATAAGGTTCGGGTGCCGATATCCGTCCGCGGAGTCGGGTATCGTCAGTTAGAGAGTTGTTACCACGAACCCATAATACGTGCTTGTATCCTGAGCACGACAGACCGTAGGACACTTGACACTATTACATGTAACATAATCCTTTCTTGAGGTATTCATGGTGATTCTGTATAGGCTTATAGGATACATGATATGAGATAGGTATATAACATATATATTATTATGACTCCTTGTATTAGTTAGAGGTCATGACCTTGCGTGTTATGGACATGAGACGTCGTGGACATGAGACGTGAGGTTACATTGGGAGGGGAGAGTCTTCATCGTGCTCTGGGCATATTCTATATACATGAGTACTGGACTTTGGGTTCTCTATACGGAATCTAAAGTGCATATATCTACATAAACTATCCTTTATTGGGTTCCCTCACACGGAGCCTAGAGGGTACTGTCTAGCATACGGATGAGTCCGTGAGTACCGGCCCGGGGTACGATACCATACTCTCATTTGCATATCACTTAGATGGTTATAATAGTTTATCATTGAGTATGTGGCATTATACTGTTTTACATTTGGCATGTTGTTTCTTGTACCTTGTTACGTCCCCCTGAGGACCTGGTCCCCTGCCAGTTTTGCAGCTTAAACGGTTGTGGAGCCTATCTAAAGATGCTGAGGCTAATCGCCTTGATATGCGGGCATTGGTATAAGGTACTTATTTCATTTCTACCGAGGTATGTTATTTAATCATATTAGTTACTCCTCTGCTGTCATAGCCTAGTTTTTTATAGACTTATATTTCTTTCTCGAGTCTATTCGAGTTCCTGTGTTATTGGGCGGCCGACTTTAACACCTGTGGCTCTTTCTTGTGTTTTATTTCATTGTGGATTGAGACATAGATATAGTTGTATTATGTAGATTGTGTCCATTATAACACAGCTTATGCGTATTCGAGTCGAACCAGAGTCTGGTCGAATGCGCAGCTGGCATGTTACGTATTCCTAGTCCTACGTATTTTGGGACTGGGCGTTACACGCGCAGCAACAACAACGTTCAGCAGCGACAGGGAGTAGTGACGACGGCGAGGAGTGCAGCGGTGGCGACGAACAGCAGCGACGAGATGGGACGGGACGGGGCGAAGAGGGGGTCAGTGTGGCGGGACAAGGAGGGGGTCAGCACGACGGAAAGGAGGCGCTGACTACCCGAAGCGAGGAGCGAATTGGGGGGGGGGGGGGTAGGGGCGGGGGAGGAAGAAGATAATGAAGGGAGGGATATTTTGGTACAAAATGTTGGATCAAAACAGTTGACCGTTAATTTTAGACGGTTTCCATCAAAAGTAGAAGATTTCTTACATTATAGAAATTGTGTAGGGTGTACCTTTAAATATAATAAATAAAGTGAAAGATAAGTCAAAAAATTTAATTTTGAAATATTAATTGAGAAATCATAATAACTAAAATTTTAAATATTAGTTAACTAATACAACACTTGAGTCTCACTTTTCAATTTGAATCACAATTGACTAATATTATATTAAAAAAATCTATTATCTTAAAAAAAACATCTCATGGGAATATAAAATTCCCAGCCACAATGGAATAACACTAAATTATAAAAAGATCCCATGTAATTATTAAATTATTAAATTCCTATTAACTAACCCGCGTGAATGTTTTGCTCTTGCCCACGTGACGTGATTAGTAGGAGTTTTTGCATCTAACCATCTGGACCGTCCATTTTGCCAGGAGAATCATCGACCAACGGCCAGATGGGCATCATCATTCATCAATTCAAGGTTAGGGTTTTAAAATAATCCGAACATCCGCTGTGTTCTCCCAGATGCAGTTCCCATCACCAATCCGTAAACTAACCCCAACTCGGAAGCCCTACTTACCAGCAGAATATCACCACTCCTACGGACACCGGTAACCATACCGCGGAGTAATGCACCGCGCCACTTAGAGCTGGACAATATAAATTGCGGGAACCCCTCCGCTGGTTATTTTCCTCGAGCTCATCGGAGTAGGAAAGCAAGCACTCCTCTCCCGATTCCTCTGTGAGAAAAAAAAAATTAGGGTTAGGGTTTCGGAGATGGTGGACAAGGGGAAGAGGACCAAGGTATCCGAGGAGGAGGTGGGGAGCGATGGTGGTATCGACGGAGAGTTGGTGCTCTCGATCGAGAAGCTCCAGGAGATCCAGGACGAGCTCGAGAAGGTGACGATTTCCTAACAAATTTCTTTAGATTTTTGTTCGTGGATTTCGACTGTTCTGTAAAGGTTCAATTTAGGCAATGTGGGGGTTTATTTATGAGGAAATTTCAGTCGGGAATGTAGTTGGTCATGCTCACTTTATCCAAATTTGGAGTTTTGGGTTTGTATATGGTGACGATTTCCTAAAAGTATCTTTAGAATTTCTTCATGGACAGTGCTTGTTCAGCTGTTCTGTGAGCTTTCAATTTTGGCAATGTGGGGCGTTTAATTATGAGATCCATCGGCAATGTAATTTAGGGTTTTGTTGGTACGTACGTACCACATGTTTTCATACCATCGTACGGAGTGCTTTTTATATATTAATGTAGCTATATTTCTAGTGGAAACTTTTGATAATGCCGATAATAAAGTGCTACAATTTCAGGTTTAATTAGAAGCATGCTCAATTATAACACTGGCTTTCATTTTAAGGCTGTTGGAATTGTTATTAGATCATGTTTCAGATCAACAGGACTTGATGTGGAAGTGACATGGATTGAAATTTTGAACTTGATGCTCGGCTGGTATTTAAAATTTTATGTAAATTGTAATCGGAAGGTTGTGTTATCATGGTAACACGTGGTTTTACATGTATCACCACATTGTTTAACCCATCCTTTTCTTCCCAATTTGGAAAAAAAAATTCTAAGGAGGAAGAAACACATGAGAAAGAGAGGAGATTGATTGAGGAACAGGTGATAGATGGGCCCGAAGTGGATTACAACGACAACGCCCTGAAGATGATCAAGATTGTTTGGTTTTGAAACATAGCTTAGAGAAAGAAGAAAAGAAGATTAGTGATTATTATTTTCTATTTGATTTGGTTAAGAAATTTGTCACACTTATTTGGATTCGGGGTTAGTGATTTTTAAGAGTTTTCCACAATTACTAATTGACTAATCTCTTCTACCTGAGTTACATATCCTTTAGTTAGAATTTATTCCATCATCACTTCCACTACTAAAATACTATGAAATACCAACGGAGTTGGCGATGGATGCTATCTTTTGTCGCTACTAGCGTCGGTCACTTGACGGATTGATATATGGCCATTACTCAACATAGCGACGGATTTATACGGCATTTTCTTGTCACTATTTTGACCTATTTTTGTAGTGTATTTATTGAAGTTCATATGTGCTGTATTTAAGTTTTTTAATTATACTGTTGGAAGTTTCGTAGAAACTCTAATAAATTGAAACTACATAAATGAATGAGGGCTTATAAAACGATGTAAATCACCCACAATAACTGGTTTTCAATGGACACTAAACATTGAAAGTTAGGCATATAAGTCAGCACCTAGCAAGTGACATGAGGGAAGCAAGGTTTCTTACTGAATGGAACGACCCATACTTACCAAGTGCAATTGGAGGGGCGAGTGGAGGCAACAGTCGGAACTCCTTAAGAAACAATATGTCTGGGAGTTAGGGTTGTTGGTTTTGCTGTTGGTGTAGGTGCAGCGAGTTTTGAGCTTTCGAACGGCTACTAAAGGAAGGAGTGACTTCCAAAAGGCACCCTGGAAGTGTTCTCCAAATCTAGAGAAGTAGGGGAAGGGTGTGCTTCGGGCTAGCAAAGAGTGCGACTTTTCCGAGTCCAGAGAATGCCCTTCGGACTAGCAAAGAGAGCGACTGACCCCATTATACGACCCAATACACCTTTCCTTTGATCCAGACCGCTCGACTCTTGAGGTAGACTGCTAGTAAGGAAGGCAAGGTTTGCTACGTAGGCAGTAAGTTAGCAAGGGGTGGGGTGAATGTGGATGTGACATGACCTATTGTACTATCCTCCAACAAAGAAAATGGAAGGAAGGTGATGTGTAATCCTTAAGTTACGCAATGAGACTTGCACAATTTTTTTATGCTTCTAGCCCCCCTTCTTTACCGAATTCTAGAGACTCGAAATTGTGTCTTTGCTTAAGTAGGAGATTTGACAATCGTGATGGTCATGTCTTGGTCCTCTTGGATTGAACTTTCTAACTCTTATTATACTTATGCCCCTTTGTAGCATTCGTGTCGGTGCCTTTTCCTTGAAGTTCCAAGATATTTGGAAAATATAACTAGGGTCTGATTGGGAGGAGTGCTGGTAGGTGCTGATCACAGAGGAGGCTTTAATGCCGAAACTCAAACTGATGGATCACGTTCTTATTGGCAAAGGATACTAGGATCAATTTTTTAAATTGTTTGTTTATACAACCTCTATAAGAGCCCTTGTGCCATGAAGACAGAGAAGAATAGCTTTATAATGTAGATTTCCTCATTCACAAAAGGTTAAGTTGGTAAATAATAGCACTTTCTCTTAGGATGCATTTGTTGGTAAGAAAGTGGGGAAAAAGAAAAGATGAAGTAATTTGATTTATTTGTTTGGAAGTTTGGTTACAAGCGAAAAGAAAAAAAAAGGTGAGAGAATGTCTCAATCTCATATATTAATCATTTTCTATTCCCTTTTTCCCCTTCACGTAGGGAAATGTTTTCCTTTTTCCCAAGACCACACAAAGCGAAATAAAAATTTATTGGTCCTTCCCTCTCCACTCCGCTACTCTTTCAACATGTGTGTGTGTGTGTGTGTATTCGTTTTATCCTTTTCTTTCTCTCATTTCCTTTTTATTTCCTTCCCTCAGTCCTCTGCCCACCAAACACAGACTTAAGCACACAGTTTTACAGTAAATGCCTTCTGTGAATCAAATTGGTAACACGTGCCAATGAATTTTGCATTCATTAGATCCTCTGAATTTTACAACGATTTACTGTCCTTTTTCACTTTACTACTTTAGTATAATCTACTTATGATTAGAATGACTTTCAACATGAAACGGTTCAAGTTAGGCTACAAGAAATTTGATAAGTAACTAGTACAAACTGATGGCCTACAATTAGTTCAGATATCGACGTAATTTTGGAACAAAAATACCAGTTTTTAAGAAAACTTGACTCATAGAGAAGATATGAATTATTTACCAATTAAGGTAAACACTAGAGATCTTTAACTCCAATTTCCAATTTCGTAATAATCCCTTACCCAAATCTCTTAGAAATGAATTCACTTATCTTATTTTTCGCTACAGCCTCCTCCAAAAAGAGTTTTCTATATATCTCATCTTTGCTATGGTCTCCTTTAGATGGACGATTTTATTTGGGTTGCCACCTCTATGATCCATCTTGGGCCTCTCCCCTACTCTCTCTCAGGCACTCAGTTGATCTTCCTCTCTCTCTCTCATGTTTATTTTTCTTCTCAATTTTCATTTGAAGTTGGGGAGAAGAAAATGACGGTTAAATTGTGAATAACCCCGTACAATAATACATGTAAGCCTATACGTTACAACACAACAGAAAATCTTACTACTTTCTCATTAACATTAAAACCCTCGTACTCGAAAGATTGTAAAGGTTTAACCACAAGTTCCTAATTTCTTTAGCTATTATGTAAATGCTTAATAAAGTAGAACAATAACCCACTAGCTCTAGGGAAAAGTATATTAACAAGAATATTCATTATGCTAATAATTCTAAGCTTACATACTATGTATCAGTGTGCTAGTACAGTCCAAGAGGGAAAGTAAAGGTTGAAGTAGAAGCATTCTTAATTGTGATAGGTGACAAGTATAAGAAGCGGATCAATTCAATTCTTAATTATGAAAGACAAGTGTCAACATCATTCACAAGGTTTAATTATTATTAATTAGCTTAGTTTGTTTCTTATGGAGTGTTGCTATCTTTGAATCTCTCTAGATTTGGCTATTTTGCTCCAAATTTCACTTCATTATGTTTTTGCATTGCTATATCTGCTTATGTTTCCCCTTATGCTACTCTTATTGTTTGTAGGTTAATGAGGAAGCAAGTGAAAAAGTTCTGGAAGTGGAGCAAAAGTACAATGAGATACGTAGACCAGTCTACAGTAGACGAAATCAGATTATCCAATCCATTCCGGACTTTTGGTTAACTGCGGTTTGTATACTCCTGCTGCCATGTCTTCTTGCATGTGTGGTTTAGCTATCTTTATCAAACTTGCTTACCAAATTACCCCTTGGATGTTACCAATCTGCAGTTTCTAAGTCATCCTACACTAGGAGACCTCTTAACTCATGAAGACCAAAAGGTACTTCATGGAAGCCGGTGAACATTTACGTTTGCATATCTTTTTATGATAATCCTGTAAGCATTCCAAGTGTACTGAAGTTAAATGATATGTAGATTTTGAAGTACTTGCTTTCATTGGATGTGGAAGATTTCAAGTATTTGAAGTCAGGCTTCTCCATTATGTTTGTGAGTTTCTTGCTTCTCTTCTTGGTAGAAAAATCAAGTCTTAATTTTATCTTATAAGTTGTTCAATTGTTCAGACATTCTCCCCAAACCCATACTTTGAAGATACAAAGCTTACAAAGGAATACCATTTCTCTGATGAAGGAACTCTTAATATAACTGGTACTAAGATTAACTGGAAGCAGGGTATGGTAAGGAAGATATCATTTATATTGTCTTCCTTTGTGCGTTTCTTCCCTCATATAACTCTGTTTGTAATGCTTCTTCTGAATAAAATTTGAAGGATATTACCAATGGGTTTTCTCGCGGGAAGAAAACAGTCAAACGACCTCTGGCTGAGGAAAGGTTGTTTCTTTGCCCTACTTAGATGTAGGAATAAACTAATGCCACATTAAGTTTCAATGGAAGATAACTTATGGTTCTTGACTCCCTGCTTTACTGCAACTATTGTTAAGATATACCATAATAATGATAGTAACTTGTTCTTGAAATATAATAGAATGGTAGTTTAGTTTTATGTTGACCTACATGCTCAGTGGTAGCTCAATTTAAAGTTAGAACATACTCTTAATTTGTTTCTTTGATCAGTATACGTCTACTTTTTTTTAGTATCAAGCTTTGGTTTTGTATCATTGGCACCTGGCATTTCGGAAGGGTTAGTAATAGTCTGTATCCCAACAAGCAAAGGCGTATCAGATACTAAACCCATTGTCCTCTGTAATTCTCCATATGATTGAACAAAGCCCCTAGGTCATTAATTAGAGATTCCACCAGTGCATCCACATTGTAACTTTGGCATAAAGAAAACAACAACATCAGCCAATCTATGCTTTTAGGCAATGCAGAAATTCGGAGAGCATTGCATTGCTCGAATAATGGAATCTGGTTTATGGCTTCCGGAGAGGAGAAAGCAACTCAACCCAAACACCAAACCGATTGTTAATGTAGGTCTCAACCCAAACACCAGACCGATTGTTAAATGTAGTTCTTAATTACATATTGATGCTTAAGTCACTTTATTATCGGTCACTTTACTTAATAAATCCTATCATGCTATTATTGCTTGGAGATCGTTTTCACCTTTTTTATTTTCTTTTTAGCACCTTCATATACTTATTCTATTAAAACCAACTCGGTAGATTTTGATTTCAGAGATGCAGTAGAAAAATGTTGCTCCTGATATAAAGAAATTTATTAGTGCTTAAATGATAAGTTATGGTTAATGAATATCTAGATGAAGCGAAAGTAAGCAATTACGTGTGTATCTTAAATGAGTTAGTAGCTTCAAGTTCCATGTAAGGCTTCAGCAAACAGAGTAGCATGTGAGATATTTAGGCAAGAATTGGACTTGGTTTATTGCTCAAGTATCAAAATCCTCGTCCCAAGCAATTTGGTGAACGCTTGACGGATATGGTTCTGCATTTGTTTTTTAAGTTAATGATACTTCTGGTTATGATTGTGTTTTACATATACCAATGCTTTCTGCAGCAAATACTGGCCAACATTCAGAAAGGTTGATAAAGAGGATTCATAATATTGACCAAATATTTGTGTTAATACTTAATAGATAGCAGTATTATGAATCTTTAGGCCTCACTGCCACTTTCTTTTGTAGATAGATATTCATGACTATTGATATCACAGGTGAATGCTGTTTCAAGTCCATCTCTTTGTCCAGAACAGAATTTTTATCTTCTTGTTACTTCACTTGTTAGTCTAGGTAGATAAATGCCTCGAGCCTTTAAAGCTACCTAGTTTTAGCTTGATTGTTGTGATAAAATATGCATTCATATTTCCAGTCGTCTATATTTGTCCATCTCCATGAAATAACCTGGTTAGTTTAGAAGTATACAAAGAGAAATGATTGACCACCTCACTATAATAGTATTAGAAAGTTATGTTTAGTGGCTGTTTCACTTGATCATCTAATGATAAATGCATATTTGAGTTCTCCATTGTGCATACCAAATTCATCATGTTACTTTTGCCCAGTTATGTAACTCTGTACCTCTTTTCCCTTTTTCTTTGTGTCATTGCAGTTTCTTTAGCTGGTTCAGTGAAACTCAACAAAATAATACTTCTGATGGAATAAGCGACGAGGTAAATATTTGTTCAGAAGGAAAGCTGATCAATTTGGTTTCATTAAGAATTTTTGTAATTAAATTAATTTTGTTGACTTCTAAATGGTGGGGATGTGCGTGTATGTGCGTGCAAACTCTTGTCTAGGTTCATAACCAATTTCTGTCGAGTCCTTGTGGGCTTCAGTGAACTGAATTAACCTTTTGGCATCTTTAAATATTGGTTCCCTTCGTGATACAACATTTTACAAACATTATTTCAGGTGGCTGATATTATCAAGGAAGATCTGTGGCCCAATCCTTTAAAGTACTTCAACAATGTCAGTGCCCTGATGTGATCACTTTCACTTTAGGGATATCTATTGCCTCCGAATATTATTTCTCTTTCAAAATAGATAGTACTTACAATTTTAAATGTGCAGGAGGCTGATGAGGAGTTTGATGACGAAGATGACGAAGAGGAGGTAGATCTTTCCCCTGTTTAGGATATATATTACAACTCTGAAGCTCAATGCAATTGCTATTTTAAACACCAAATTGTGGTTATATTTGCTAAATTCATTCATTTGCAGTTTGTTATGATGACAAAACAAATGTTATTATGTCCTGTACATATAATCCGTAGACTGTAGTTGATTGATTCATCAGCTTATTTTATTGCACTTCCGACAGGTACCCATTTAAGCTACAGTTCCTCACTTCCATCAAATGTTTTGTGACAACTGCTTAAGTTATTTGGTTAACAGAGAACCAACGAAAGGTAGTATAGTGAGTATTACACCTCAACAAGACTTCAGTCCCACTCACCATAAAAAGAGTGATAAAAAGTGGCACATTAATGATTTCAAATGTCAACTGAAAGATTTTTTTGCGTTGTTTTTCGCCAAAGCTCATGTTTATTATCTAATGCCCAAACAAATCCTTCCACCCAATTTTTTTTGGCAGCACCTTTTTAAAGATTTCTAGAATTATCATAAAGTGAGTGGACATATTTTAGTTCATTGGTGTGGCCATCTTAAAATCCAAGATCCATAATATGTTTTATATCAAAGCCTTTTCTTTCGGTGCAAAAAATGGTGTACATTATATTTAAGTGCAGCATTTGTGTAGGGAGTATTCTCTATTACCCTTGATATAATTTGGCCAAGTACCCGAGAAAACCATCGTCTGCTTATACTAGAGCTTTCTTGTTGCGCATATAAATGGTGTACACAATATTTAAGTGTGGTATTTTCTTTACTGAGTAAATCTCTATTAGTCTTTGTTTATGTACTCTCCTAAATATTTACACCTGCCTATTTTCAGAAGGGTACGGATGAAGAAGATGAAGATGATGATGAAGATGATGAGGAAGATGATGATGATGACAATTGAACTATGGGAGAGATGCAGTTTTATACTCAGTCAGTTTATTTGTTCCTTTCGGTTTCCAGAGTAATATTCTGTCAATTGTCCCATCAGAGCAATCTTGCGGTTTCAGAGTCAGGATGCTGAATCCCTTTCAACTTGTTATGGATAGTTGCATGTTCTTGTGCTTCTTTTTTCTCGCCTTTTGTTTAGGGAAGGGGTTCTAACTTCTAAGCTAATCTGTCAGATGTGGAGTTGATGACGGGAGGAGCTTCTCTTCTACAGAATCTGGTGGCATGGCCGCCGACTCTCTATGATATACATTAATTGAATGGCTCGAGTAAATCTTGATGCAGCTCAGCTCTTGGCTCAGTATAAGCTTTTCATCTGTGTAGTTGTTTTTGGCTTATAGAATGCTTAACCACACTAAAATTGGATGAATTATTTTGGTAAGTTTAGTTCTGAAGAATCGAGGACAATATTTCTATCTTGCGAGACGGGCTTGAGCACTCTGAGTCACAAGAGTAATGCTCCTCTTCTATCGCATCATTGTTGCTGCAATTCTTGGCATCCATTGTGCTCTTGGGTGAAATCTATAGGTTTCGCCATTTCGGTAAGGCCTGGTTTGGGAAATCAACACATTTGGAGATCAACCTCTCGTCTATTTTTTTTTTACATGTCTGACGATACGCACGGAACGCCTACTGTTCCCAACTCACACTAGATAAATGGAAGGAATAATATGTTCCTGTTCGATCCACTGATCTTTCTGCCATCCAGTCGGAGTCTTATACCTCTTCTCTCCTCGGTAACTATAAGAGCCATTCGAGTTCGATGTCTATTTTTAAAAGTTAAATCTAAAATTGAACCTACTTTTTTATTTTTTATGAAGCTGTTGTAACCAAATTCCTTTTGCCACAACTTCTTTAAAAAAACAAAAGAAAAGAAAAGAACCAAATCCCAATCGGAACTCAGGAGTTTCTATTTTTTCAAACTTATCAATTACAAATCGCATCTCATATCTTGCATATCTTGATTATAAGTTTCTAAAGAAGTCAAGATTCTAAACAAAAAAATTCATCCACGTCTCATAACACTATTTTGTAAGTTTTCTATTTTGAGTTCCTATTTGAGTTTCTATAGTTTAACTGAATCCTAGGGGCGTAAGTTCACACTACGATCCGTCGTACGTTCGGATCCGACTCGACAAATAGTCCGACCGTAAACTGTTTGAATCACTATATAAGCGAAACTTGAACAAAAATACTAGTCTGAACCTTTAACAAGCTCGAACTCGATCATATACTTGTCCGGTTCGAACATGTTCGTGAACACCAATAAAAAAAATTTATAGGCTAAATTACAACTTAATACCCTCAACTATCTCAGTTTTTCAACTTGATACCCTCAACTTTAATAGGTACTAACTTGATACCCTGAAAAAAAAATTGGACAAAATTGTCCCTTCCCTCCAAACCCCCCCCCCCCCCCCCCCCCCCCCCCTTCTCCTGCCTCCAGCCTCCTGGCCGACGACCTCACCCCCCTCTCCCGCCGGCGACCTTCCCCCACCCCCCCCCCCCCCCTCTCTCTCTCCCGCCGGCGACCTCCCCCCCCCCCCCCTCCTAAACACCCAAACACCCTCCCCCCTCCTGCCTCCGGCCGACAACCTCCCCCCCCCTCCCGCCAGCGACCTTCCCCCCCTCCACCCAACCCCCCCTCCCTCCCGCCGGTGACCTTCCCCACCCCCTCCCCCCCACTCTCCCGTCGGCGACCTCCCCTCCCCCTCCAGCTCGCGTGTCACGCCCCGCTCCCGTAGGAGTGATCGTCCTCGCTAAGGCGTGATGCCGCATGAGCCTAGATTGCGCTCGTGCTAGGCAATTCCATAACGGCCGATTTCATCGGCGGCGACGGGGTCGTCGCACAGAAGTCCCAAGCAGAACATTGAATACATTGCAGCGAAATTTAAAGAAGAACACATGAACACAAGTGATTCAAAAGAATCTCTTTATTGATATTGAATACAAGATTACATTTGTGGGCGCAAGGCCAAATTACAATGTCTCTCGTGCTCACTTTTCTCTCGTTTACAAGTCACTCTGCTCTCTCTCATCTCTCGATACGCTACTTGAATCCAGCGGAAGCTTCGGAAGGCGATGTCCATACATTATGTCCTGTATAAGTCTCCAATCCACACGGCCGCACGCTTCGAATCGCCAAGGGACTCCGTGCCTCGACGCATCCAAGCGAGCTCCGCGCCACGAGCTTCTACCTGTGCCTGCACATGAAACACTGTGTGGGTGTCAGTACCACTGTACTGGTGGAGTGAGCTCCTCGCCCACCCATACAAAACCAACACGTTTTATTTACTTTGTGCAACATAAACCCTTTTTACGATTGTCTTTCTATTCTTGCCTTAGGATCAGTTTTAGGACCGGCGCCTTAGCGCAACTTGTGTATCGAAACCATCTCGTGCTTGCAATGTCAACGTTAACTCATACTTGTCACTAGACCACTCCTCGTGCCAACAACGTTAACCTATCAAGTCGTGTTCGCCTTACGGCCATAATCAGAGACGTAACTACACGAAGGACTCCATTTCCTTGCCTCTAGACCTTTCTCGTGCTTGCATTGTCGACGCACCGGCTTATACTTGTCTTTTGTGCCAAACTCTGGGACGTAACGACTCGGTCGTGCCATAACTCGATTCGTGCTCTTCAATATCTTCGAGGCAGCGCCTCTTCGCTTAGTCTTGCCTATACTTGTCTCTGACAATACGGCCGTGCCTCATATTTTGAGGTCGTGCCTAGCAACTCAACGTAACTTCACACAACTTGCCCTACGGCCCTTCTCGACTTAACTCGCAACAGCTCAAGCCTAACTCATGCAACTCTATGCCAACAAATTAACACTCGACGCCACATCTCGTGCCGAAGCACACCGCCTTCGTATAGCCAAATCTTAGGCCCAAACATTGTGTCTTCTAACTGCATACACATTCAACCCAATCCAAAGGCACACACGCGGATTGCCGCCCGTGCCGACACATCTATATGAAAGGTCACTGGCATTAACTAGCCATCGTGGACATAGCCTGGTAATACGGGACCCTTGCAACGCAAGTAGCGAGCCCCGATGCAAGTCCCCGTCTTACCGATTGCCTATTACCCAGCTCGGCTATAACCTGTTTCTTCCTAGGCCGAGTCGGTCCCGTGGCCCCGGGTTGCCGCTCGAAGAAATCATCGCCCTTGTCGACAAGTTGTCCATGACCACGCGCCTATGCTAACTTCTAGACTTAACGTAATGCATGGTCTCATCATCATTATTTAGCTACTTTGCTTTACTCTTTCCACTTTTTCATACTTCCTTCGCAGAGCCCAAACCAGGGTTGCCTCGGCGACTGAACCTTAGTCCCGACATATTTTCTCTCGGCGACTAACTATCGCTTAGACTTAACATTCTTTGAACTCAGGGAACGGCTACTGCATAGCCTTCCAACTTAACTTGAACATAACGTGTTTCCTTAAATATCGACCGACCGTGGCTAACTTTCTACTGAACCAACCGTGGCTCGTGCCTCTAAACCGACTCGCATTCTATGCAACGCTATCGCCCAAGTCATACTCCATGTGACGGGCCTTGTTCTCAAGGGACTACGCGACTTGATAATCGCAGATAGAGCGGGACAGTACTTAGAAATGGCTTTGATAGCCCAACGCAACACTTGTCTTAACTTATTCGGGCAACGACTCGACGAACAAGGGCTACGCCGAGCTACGCACCGAGGGAACGTGCTAGGCACGGGGTCGACTTGGACAACCGACTTTTCGGGTGCCTAGACTTAAGCCAACGAGCCGTGCGAGACGACTTAACTTACGGGACGTGCGAAGGCTATGCCAAGCCTTGCGGGACAGGACCGTGCATGCTTTACCAAGCATTCACGCAGGCGACGCCTATGACTTAGGCTATTTCAAGTATCGGGGCAACTTAACAACTTAAGCCAGCTTCCTTCTCCCAAGCCACGGGATCGAAGGATCGAGTGTCATTTGAAAGCACGCTGAGCCGACTTCTATGTTGACCGTGGGACCATTTTCCATGTTCTAAGACATTCCGACCCGACGGGATTATTCCCTTAGCTATGTTGGTGCGTAGCTTTTAGATTAGCCTACCAGTGCAAGTTGAAAACACGATTTATTATGTGAAGGCAAAGATGAGGCAAGTTCACCGAAACTACCCCACCTGAGCGAGCGGTCGTCTCGACCGAGCGAGCCTCCGAGCAGCCGTTGCTAGGCTAAGGCCGAACGCCGTTGGCGTTTCGATTCCTCCGATTGACTTTGCGGGACGGGGCACTACATCATACACCACTCAGAACAAGTCTCGTCCTCGAGACTTTCCTGAAGGCAAGTCATCCTACCATTTCTATGGCCAAGACTTAATCGCACGCACACACCTACGCGTTTCTTCGATTCCGAGCCACGCTCGCACTATTATCAATCTTTCCTTTAACACGATTTCAAGATCTCGACACACTCCCATCTTTCAAGCCTTGCTTGAACTCGTCGTATCACTTGGCTGGATCGTGCATGCATTCCAAGCGTCCCCAGAATACCTGCATTCAGCCAAGTCGTATGATAAAAAATTTGTCATTCTCACTCGAGTCGTATCGTGCACATACCCAAGCGTCCCTGAAATATATGCATGTCAGCCGAGTCTCGTGAGCAGGATTTCCTATATTCGTGATCCACGACATCTATCCATTCCAATCCTCAAGATCAATCCTTCCGATTGCTAACACTTGAAACAGGGCGTCTCGCCTAACCGCTAGGCTATTTCTTTTCGAGGCTAAGTCAATGTCAGGATTGGAATCATAGTTCCCCAACAATAATGCCAATACTGACCCTAATCCTAGGGTCAAACCAGAGTCGATCATACGGGGTCTTCTACCCAAGCTCGCGTCACTCAGATTTCTAAACATCGAGCACGATCACCTAATTCGCATTACGGCACGCGTTGCATATATTCGAATCCCTTCAATTCACCAATTCTAACCAATTCATGTATTCGATCACGAGGTCGTCTCGCTCGACAATACGTTGCGCCCCAATCTCACGCGAGTCTGATAATCCGCGGTGGTTCATGAATCAACATGCAACGCTCCCGCGGAATAATCATTCTCATCGGGGCGTAACTCTTGTTTGAGTTTAGACTCATTCATTCTCGATACGCGGATTGGACCTACTCAATCCTCAAGTTCAATCGACAAGCACACCAATCCAATCTCGAGTCTATCTTCGCGTCAAACCACAAGTCGAAGCACAAATTGTCGCACCGTGCAAGTTCGACCACTCCCGCTGTATGAATCACCATACCAGCGCTCACGCAGAGTGATCGCCCTAATCGGCGTGACGCATGTGCGAGGCTGGAGTAGCGCTCGCATAAGACAAGAACGTCAACGTTGTGGTTATCGACAAAGCAAATCCAAACATTCCAGTTTTCATCCACGCCAAGTTCGATAGTTCGATCGTCATTCGTTCAACTTAGAAAATCCTCGAGCCAAGTCTACCTTTTCCTCGACACATTTTAACATCTCGATTATAACATCCATCGGAACAATGATATTTGCACGATCGTCATTTGTCGAGTCAGAGTACCCCCGAGTTATCGCATATCGATCTTTGATACGCCTCAATACCATTGACGATAAGCGTAACCTGACGATCTTCCTTGCAACCAATTTCGAGTCGTGCATTTGATGCTATCGTCCGAACTGGATATTCCTCAATTTTCCCGATACTCAAGATCAAGTTCAGTCGCTTTTCCTCAAGCTCGTTTCAAGATCGTTATTCAAAACTCAAGTCACATTTCAGTTGCATCAATCCGATATCGCACGCACGATCCTCTAAGTTTCTTCGATCAAGACCATTCATTTTCATTCATCGTTCCGAATCGTTTTCTAACTCGCGTTGCTCATTCACAAGTTGTCCGAACGTGATGCTCGTTCGGGACATTCGAAGTCACGACCAACTAAGCGTGACGCGTTCTAAGGCTTTGCGCGATCGCATCGCCTCGCCGACATACTCGTAATCCTCAATATTCACTCGAACAATTTCCAAGACGAACCATACACCACTCGGATTCGAGCCACTCGACTTGTCGTCGACACTCATTCTTATTCATCTCCGAACCTATCACATACACCACTCGGATTCAAGCCATACGATCTAGTCCTCAATCACATTCGCGTCATTCGCTAAGACATCCTTCAGATTCGTTCGACGAATCGCTAGCGTAGTCGCTCGCGTCGTATCGACGCACTAAGTCGCTCGTACTATTTCCTCGAAATCCAAATCAATCTTTCGTGTACGCCTAAGCGTTAGTCCGATAGCGTTCCTATCGATAGACACTCTAAGTGCATCTCCGTTCCCGACCGAACGATACTTAATATCGCTCGTGACTCGTTTGCACCAAAAAGTCGAGGTGCGCGACGCGAAACACAACTTAGCCAAAAGGCCGTGTGCATAGCCATCCCGTGCGGACTATATTCCGAGTTTGCATGCTCAATTGTTAGGGTCGACGTTGGACTATTCGGGCATACGCAAGACTTGCTAACATTAGCACGTGTTTCTATCGGGTCAAGTTCGCAACGTTCGGCACAAAGGCCTCCAATGAGTCCGGCAACGGCCTATCGATGCGTTAGATTGAACGCTTGTACGGGCTTTCAAAAATATTTAGACTTATTGTATGGACATGCCGAGGGACATTTGAGAGAGAGCGCACCAACGATAACAACTTGCGGAAGCAACAGAGTTTTGCGGAAACATCGAAGTTAAAGAATTCAATCGACGGTCCAAGGACGTAAAGCCGTGCTCTGATACCATTATGTCACGCCCCGCTCCCGTAGGAGCGATCGTCCTCGCTAAGGCGTGATGCCGCACGAGCCTAATGTCACGCCCCAGAACCAGAATACTGGAGAGCGGGGGAATGACTCAGCCAGCTACGTATTACGGGTAGATGAATACCGTATAATACGATCAATGCTGTCTAAAAGACGAGGGGGTGCATACTACATGAAAGTCTCACTATGGTCTCTTCGCATCTATTGTCTCAATCATTCAAACAAGAAACAGTAATAGAGAACATGTAAGATAAAGCAGTAAGGCGTCCCAAACGCTCTGTCAAATGTTCTTGATATCTGGTTTTACAAAACATAGCCAGATTGATGTAGCAAAAGTATACACAATTATTATCAGCTGCAGTCTGACTTTAATTACAATTATGTAAAAGTAAGTACAAGACAATCCGACTAACATGTCGGTGCCAAACGGCCAAGTATAAAGTAAGTGACAAAACGAGCGGTGAAGTAAGGGACCCACTCGAGTCCTCCTGCGATCATCCCTCTAGTGTTGACCATCTTGGAGGTAGAAGTAAGCTGGATCCTCGAGGACCGGCTCTAAATCTGGCCATGCAAAACCAGAGAGGTTAGACCTCTAATAGCAAGTACCACAAGGAAGCACGACATGAGAACTAAAACCAGTAAGTAAGAGAATATAATAATAGATCTCTGCTTTCCACTAGGATTCACATCACATCACGACACTTCGAACCAACCTCCCAACCAAACAAGGACAGAAGTTGGCCCGTCATGTCCTGACATTCTGATCATCCCAGTTAGGTAACAGAGTAGTACAGTACACAAACAAATCATCTTGAACGGCCAATCAACTCCTACGGCTTGCTATTGTGAGTCCCAAGTTATCCTGGAATTATGCAATTAGGGATTCCTCAGTTCTTACTATGTGCAAGCAAGGCTAGTCTATCCAGTGAATCATGTGCGCCATGCATGAATTAGACGAGTCCTAGCAGGACGCCCGTCATCAATATACAATATACAATAATAATATAAGCAGATACTGTTTCCTGCCCGTGTGGCAGTTTTACAGTATCTGTGGGAACCAGCCGGCCCGTCGGGTACTACTTGTCCCAAGGGGGCTGCCATGTAAGAACTCGGGAATCCATTCTCTCCATGCCATCATTATTTTATTTAACTTAATAGTCCCTACGTTGAGTGAAATCCTATGCCGTGGATCATGGTCATTCAAATGAGTACTTTCGTACGGGGTACGATATGCACAACTCTACAACGATACCAGTGCGGTTAGGTTGCAGATCTTACATAACGTAATGCAACAATCAAATTTAACCACGTTAATCATGCCTTGACCATAAAGTACACATGCTTCTTTTGTAGAAAATAAATAAGTAAATAAATAAATAAATAGATTGAAGCCTGCATGTGCATGTATGTCAATATTCGGGATCAGCCAGTCGATTTCAATAGTTCATAACATGAACGTGTCTCATTCATTCAATTCAATAAGACGACTAGCCAGTCTCTTAGTTCCGACTAGGAACACATGATTAATTTAGTCAAGATAACCATTATTATCAATGGTGACAAGGCATGAAAGTCAATTAGCATTAAACGGGGGTCGAGTCTATAACTCTCATGGTCAAGTCCCAGTCATACTGGGTATCCCCAAAATCAATCGGGACACAAGGCACATTCCACATAACAATTGATATTAACAATATTATCATATCATGATTTCTCAAGTTTATGCCAAAAGGCGTAAGGATATAAAATGGACGTTAAATATCTAATAAAATATCAATATACAGGGCTATAGAAGATCCAGGGTAAGTAGGCTACGCTCATGTCAGCCTACGCTCAAGTCAGGCTACGCTCAAGTCAGCGTACGCTCAGGTCAAACTAGCGTATGGACTCCATACGACTCCTAGTCACCCAAGTGAGCGTATGCAAGTCATATGCTCCCAAAAGGTAGCGTATGAACTCCATACGACTCCTGACCATTCAAGTCAGCGTATGCAAGTCATACGCTCCCAAAAGGTAGCGTATGAACTCCATACAACTCCTGACCATTCAAGTCAGCGTATGCAAGTCATACGCTCCCAAAAGGTAGCGTATGAACTCCATACAACTCCTGACCATTCAAGTCAGCGTATGCAAGTCATACGCTCCCAAAAGGTAGCGTATGAACTCCATACGACAAACGCTTCCAAAAGGTAGCGTATGCAAGACACACGTTTCCTAAAAAGGCAGCGTATGGACTCCATACTGCGCTGCGCTAAAGAGCGCGCACAGCTCAGTGACGCAAGCTAAAAAGCTAGTGTACACTGCTCACTGTCTTCTCCAAACAGCAAGAACTCCATGGTTGCACCCCAAAGCTTCAATAGTCCATAACTTGGTCAAAACAAGTCCAAATCCAACTTTCCAAGGGTCAAAATTGGGTAGAATAAACTTCTCTACAACATAGAACCATCAAAACTTGAAAACAAAGAAGTTTGATAGATCAAAACCACCAAACTCCGAAAATACTAATTTCTAGATCTACAAAAATTAAGACTTCGAAATGAAAAATGCCAAGTTCTAAACTCTCTTAGGATCTCGAGAGGAAGATAAATGAACCATAAAAACATGGGTTCTCATGTGGAGCAAGTTGTACTCGCCTACGATTTGGTAGGTGGAGAGAGTAATGAAGAAGAAGAAGAGGAGTAATGGTGAGAATGTGAGTTTATGAGGAGAGAGAAAGAGATGTAAGCTTTAAATAGAAAAGGGGTGGTAGGTGGGAGTTGGGCCGGGTACAATGGGTCCAATCAAAGCCAACCCGAACCCAAAGCCTAGCTAAAGCAGAAAATAAAAGCAGGAAATAAAGTGCAAAAATAAAATTGCAGAAATATAATTGCAGGAAATAAATTAACATGAAAATTTAAAGAGCAAATTAATTGATTAACATGAAATTAAAGGAATTTAAATACAGGATAATACATGATAAAATTTAAATAAATACTCATGAGTTGTACATGTATAAAAATACACATTCTAGGAACGGGAAGTGACACCTAGATTGCGCTCGTGCTAGGCAATTCCATAACGGCCGATTTCATCGGCGGCGACGGGGTCGTCGTACAGAAGTCCCAAGCAGAACATTGAATACATTGCAGCGGAATTTAAAGAAGAACACATGAACACAAGTGATTCAAAAGAATCTCTTTATTGATATTGAATACAAGATTACATTTGTGGGCGCAAGGCCAAATTACAATGTCTCTCGTGCTCACTTTTCTCTCGTTTACAAGTCACTCTGCTCTCTTTCATCTCTCGATACGCTACTTGAATCCAGCGGAAGCTTCGGAAAGAGATGTCCATACATTATGTCCTGTATAAGTCTCCAATCCACACGGCCGCACGCTTCGAATCGCCAAGGGACTCCGTGCCTCGACGCATCCAAGCGAGCTCCGTGCCACGAGCTTCTACCTGTGCCTGCACATGAAACACTATGTGGGTGTCAGTACCACTGTACTGGTGGAGTGAGCTCCTCGCCCACCCATACAAAACCAACACGTTTTATTTACTTTGTGAAACATAAACCCTTTTTACGATTGTCTTTCTATTCTTGCCTTAGGATCAGTTTTAGGACCGGCGCCTTAGCGCAACTTGTGTATCGAAACCATCTCGTGCTTGCAATGTCAACGTTAACTCATACTTGTCACTAGACCACTCCTCGTGCCAACAACGTTAACCTATCAAGTCGTGTTCGCCTTACGGCCATAATCAGAGACGCAACTACACGAAAGACTCCATTTTCTTGCCTCTAGACCTTTCTCGTGCTTGCATTGTCGACGCACCGGCTTATACTTGTCTTTTGTGCCAAACTCTGGGACATAACGACTCGGTCGTGCCATAACTCGATTCGTGCTCTTCAATATCTTCGAGGCAGCGCCTCTTCGCTTAGTCTTGCCTATACTTGTCTCTGACAATACGGCCGTGCCTCATATTTTGAGGTCGTGCCTAGCAACTCAACGTAACTTCACACAACTTGCCCTACGGCCCTTCTCGACTTAACTCGCAACAGCTCAAGCCTAACTCATGCAACTCTATGCCAACAACTTAACACTCGACGCCACATCTCGTGCCGAAGCACACCACCTTCGTATAGCCAAATCTTAGGCCCAAACATTGTGTCTTCTAACTGCATACACATTCAACCCAATCCAAAGGCACACACACGGATTGCCGCCCGTGCTGACACATCTATATGAAAGGTCACTGGCATTAACTAGCCATCGTGGACATAGCCTGGTAATACGGGACCCTTGCAACGCAAGTAGCGAGCCCCGATGCAAGTCTCCGTCTTACCGATTGCCTATTACCCAGCTCGGCTATAACCTGTTTCTTCCTAGGCCGAGTCGGTCCCGTGGCCCCGGGTTGCCGCTCGAAGAAATCATCGCCCTTGTCGACAAGTTGTCCATGACCACGTGCCTATGCTAACTTCTAGACTTAACGTAATGCATGGTCTCATCATCATTATTTAGCTACTTTGCTTTACTCTTTCCACTTTTTCATACTTCCTTCGCAGAGCCCAAACCAGGGTTGCCTCGGCGACTGAACCACAGTCCCGACATATTTTCTCTCGGCGACTAACTATCGCTTAGACTTAACATTCTTTGAACTCAGGGAACGGCTACTGCATAGCCTTCCAACTTAACTTGAACATAACGTGTTTCCTTAAATATCGACCGACCGTGGCTAACTTTCTACTGAACCAACCGTGGCTCGTGCCTCTAAACCGACTCGTATTCTATGCAACGCTATCGCCCAAGTCATACTCCATGTGACGGGCCTTGTTCTCAAGGGACTACGCGACTTGACAATCGCAGATAGAGCGGGACAGTACTTAGAAATGGCTTTGATAGCCCAACGCAACACTTGTCTTAACTTATTCGGGCAACGACTCGACGAACAAGGGCTACGCCGAGCTACGCACCGAGGGAACGTGCTAGGCACGGGGTCGACTTGGACAACCGACTTTTTGGGTGCCTAGACTTAAGCCAACGAGCCGTGCGAGACGACTTAACTTACGGGACGTGCGAAGGCTATGCCAAGCCTTGCGGGACAGGACCGTGCATGCTTTACCAAGCATTCACGCAGGCGACGCCTATGACTTAGGCTATTTCAAGTATCGGGGCAACTTAACAACTTAAGCCAGCTTCCTTCTCCCAAGCCACGGGATCGAAGGATCGAGTGTCATTTGAAAGCACGTTGAGCCAACTTCTATGTTGACCGTGGGACCATTTTTCATGTTCTAAGACATTCCGACCCGACGGGATTATTCTCTTAGCTATGTTGGTGCGTAGCTTTTAGATTAGCCTACCAATGCAAGTTGAAAACACGATTTATTATGTGAAGGCAAAGATGAGGCAAGTTCACCGAAACTACCCCACCTGAGCGAGCGGTCGTCTCGACCGAGCGAGCCTCCGAGCAGCCGTTGCAAGGCTAAGACCGAACGCCGTCGGCGTTTCGATTCCTCCGATTGACTTTGCGGGACGGGGCACTACATCGCGAACTCCCCTCCCCCCACCCCGCGTTGGCTTGCCTGGAGTTGCACGATACGGCGGGATCGCGCGCTTGGGAAGCAGCCGGAGACGGGGGGCCGGAGGGGAGGGGGCACGGGGCCACGGGGAGGGGTGCACGGGGGCGGCGCCGGGTGGGGCTCGTGGGGCACGTGGGCGGGGGCTTGCAGGGCACGGGGTGGCGGGGCGCGTGGGGGACGGGACGGCGGGGGAGCGCTGGTGTCACGACCCGCACCCGGATATACGGGTACGAATACGTGGACCACGCCCAGCCTACGCCGCGGTATCGGCGGTAGAACGCTGTCAAGTATACTATACTAACTACAACATCTAAGAATCCATAACTAGAAATGTACTCATGTCACATCACGAAAACTAAGGAAGATAAGACAAGAAATAATAACAATATCACTAGAACAACTAGAATCTACAATGATCATAAGACAGGAAAATAAAGAAGGAACAACAGGACTAACTAAGGATAACTACCAGGCAACTCATAGAGAAGAATAGTGGGAACCACCTCAGTTAGCATCAACATCTGTAATATTTCATAACGTATCCAGTCAGGAGCGGAACGAGTACAAATCTCAAATAACAGTTCTAATTAGACGATATTGAACATGTAGCAGTAAATAGAGAGAATATACAAGAAATCATAAAATGTACATGTGAGTATCATGGCAGGGTAAGCTGTAAATCTAGAGCTAGAACAAGGCAAGTAAAACTGATCATGACATGTACAAGAATCAAGAATCATATATCTAGGTGTGTGAATACTAGCTACAACATGTGGCCGGATTGGGTCTGCACGAGGTTATGATCAGCCAATCCCACGTGGAGTGTAGGATTGGTAGCATTCAAGGTCTACAAGAATAAACAAGGTGGGTAATGACCACACATCTACACTAGTACTCCCCGTCCCCGACTGGTAGAGTGGATCCAAACAGGACACGTCACTGCACGGGATTCTAATGAGAAGGTCGCGAACCTTCTCTAGAATCAGTGACCACATATCGAGCAAGAGCTACAAGGGTGCTTGCACAATACATCCCAACCTAAGAAGGAGAAACATCTCTCGTCGGGATCCATGAATACCAATCCGTGTGACCAATGTGTCGAGAACAAGCATATCTACACTAAATACAAGAAACATAAACGATATCATAAAACAGAAATATTATCAGAGAATGTACTCGCCTGGGGTCCTGCTGTCAATATGAATCAGGGTTCAGAGTAAAGCCACAGACCTAAAGATGAAATAATACAAGAGCTGATCAGGGTCAAAAGACATACTAACATCTAGGTCAAACTAAGTCAAACTGGGTCAAGGTTGACGTACAGTTGACTTTGGTCAACTGGTCAACTCTGGTTCAGTTCTAGTCAATTGTAGGCTACGGTTGACTTCCGGTTGACTTTGGTCAAAATAGTCAACCAAGGTCAAAATTAGTCTAACCTAGGTCAAATGTTGACTCTACTTCGACGTTCAGTCAAAGTAGTCAACCATGGTCAAACTGGGTTAAAGCTAGCCTCTACAACCATCTACAGGGTCAACACATGCAATTTCAGTGGTTGTGAAATCACTGGAATCGATGGATCTCAAATACCACAAAAGGAGAAAGATTATAATGATAGGGTGAAAACCTACAGATATTGTCGGATGGTGAAACTAACATCACCAACGTGTCCAGAATGGTCAAATCAGCTAGAATAGCCTGTCCAAAAGTCCAATTTGGACACAGGGGCAAAACGGTAATTTCGGGCCAAAATAATGTCCGCCGTTGGACACACTTTGCACCGAAAAACGTGCCGAAATAAAAGTGCACAAAATCTAACAAATTATATGTCCACGAATCCAGAATGACGATACGAACCCAACGGTATATCCAGAATTGGATTCCGTTGACCCGATCTCAAATTGGTCCGTTGACCCGGACATTGGAAACCGATTTGCACGGAAAAACGTGCCGGAGCAAATGTCTTCAAAACTCAGCAAATTATATGTCAACGAGTCCAGAATGACGATACGAACTCAACGGTATATCCGGAATTGGATTCCGATGAGCCGATCTCAAAATGACCCGTTGGCCCGGATATTGGTATCCGACTTGCACCGAAATGCGTGCCAGAAACAACGCCCACTAAAACCTAGCAAATTATATGTCAACGAGACCAGAATGACGATACGAACTCAACGGTATATCCGGAATTGGATTCCGATGAGCCGGCGTCAAAAAGTCCCGTTGACTCAGAAAGTGGGACCCACTTTGCACCGAAATGCGTGCCAGGGCCCACGTTCTCCAAATCAGGCAAACTTTATATGAAAACATGCCAGAACGACGCCACGAGTCTACTGGTGGTGTCAGAAATTGAATCCGGGGTCCCGGGTTCAAAAATGGAATTTTACAAGTACAACACTAAGAATTCGAACGGCCAACTTTGGCGTCGAATTCGACCGACCTAACAAGCTCAAACTGAAATGAAATCTAAAGGGGGCAGGAAGAGGGTTATACCAGCTGTGCACCGGAACTGGTGGCACGCAAAACGGAGCTGCGATGACGAAGATACGAACCCGCGAAGTTGGCATCGCGAAACTGTCCAAAAACAGTATAAATTAAAACGTCAACTTGGTGGCCGGTTTTGATGTATCAAACGACAGAATTAACGGTTCAAATTTGAGAGGGATGAAGGGGTATATACCGAGATTGAGACGGAGCGAAGAAATCGCCGATCCAACGGTCGGATTGTCCAAAAAATTGGTGCGAAGTTGCTGCTCCGAAGCGAACTTTCTGAATTTCGAAATCGCGCGTCACGGCGGGATCCCGTGCAAAACGCACGAATCGTCCGTTTCCCGCGTCGGGGACGACGGAGGCGGCAAGGGGGCCTCGCCCGAGGTCGCCCGGCCATGGGGGGCTCACGGGGGCGGCGGGCCGGCCACGTGGTGGCGTGCGGCCGCGCCCATGCGCGCACGCTCGCGCGGGGTGGCGCGACAGCCACTGCTGCGCACTGCCGCTGCTGCTGTTTGTAGCGTGGTGCGGCGGCGGCGCTCCGCCGGGCACGGCGGGGGGGCTGTGCGGGCGGCGTGGCGGCTGGTGATGGTGGTGGGTGTGGTTATGGTGGTGGAGGTTGATGATGAAGATGATGATGAAGAAGAAGGAGGGAAGTAATGGTTCGAGAGGAGGAAGAAAGGAGGAGCTCAGGGAGGAGCTTGGCCAGGGGGCTCGGCCAAGGGCTGTGGGGGGGGTTTGTGGTGTTATGTGTGATGGGAAGGAGAGAGAGATGATGTATATTATATGAGTGTGTGTGTGATATTAATGAGAGAGGGAGAGAGAGAATGTAGAGAGAGGGGGAGAGTGTTGCTCGTACAGGAGGGGGGTGTGGGTGAGTGCTGATGTGAGAGGGGAGTGAGGTGGGGTGTGGTTGTGTATAATAGGGAAGAGAGAGAGAGAGAGTAGGATATTAATGTGTGTATAATATATAAAGTGAGAGAGAGAGAGAGATATTTACTTCATGAGGAAGAAAAGAGAGGTAGAGATATTTTTAGAGAGAGGGTGGGGAAGGTCGGCTGCCAAGGGGGGTGTAGGTGTTAGTAAAAAGAGAGAGAAAGATATTTGCTTATATATATATATATATATATATATATATATATATATATATATATATATATATATGTGTGTGTGTGTATATATATATAGGAGATATTTATAAAGTAGAGAGAGAATAAATAGATATTTAAAATAGGAAAAATAGAAAAATTATGTAGAGTATTTGGGCAGTCATGAAAGAACAATGTGGAGCTTGGGCTCGGGTCCGGTCGAGCCGGGTCGGGCCAAAATCGGACAAGAGGCAATATTCGAATAAAAAAAATAGGGATTTCTAATCATGGGTAAATAAATAATATACGGGGACTCCAATAAATGGGACACAAGTTTCATGTGGGTAGTAGGCTTCGTGTGGACCATGTCCATATTTGGGGTCGACTAGGTTGGGTCGATGTCGGGTCCCGAAATTAAATGGGAAATTAAATCAGGTTTTACGACAGATATTTAATTGGCCTAATTTGAACCGAAAGTTGTGCGAAGGAAATGGAGCACAAAATGGAGTGTCTGAGTGGGACACGAAGGTCAGGGGTGAAGAGCGTCTCGAGTAGATCAGGCATGACAAGTTGGTTTCGAGAGAATGACTGGTCTGGTGCTCCTAAATTAAAAGTCACGGTAACGTGCTTATGGGGATCAAGAAAAAGAGTGAGAAATCAATTAATAATTAAATGGTCTAATATTTACCCGAACTTGCGCGAAGCAAAAATAGTACAAGGGAACAAGTTCGAGTGGGACAGGATATATCAAAATGAAGATAATCTCGCCTACTACAAACTCCAAGAAGGAAGTTTCCAGAGACTGGCATCCCTGATGCTCTAGAATTCCAAGTCACGGTAAAGAGCATTAAATCAAATAATAATCAAATAATAATATTCTAATTAATTGATTATTAAAATTAAAAAAAAATAAGCCCTAAATTCAGGGGCTTACAGCTGGACACGGGACGGCGGGGGCGCGGTGTTCGCCGTGGAACGCCGGAGCTGGCATGGGAGTCGGTCGCGGTCGGAGGGGGTGCTGCTGGAGATGGAGGAGGGAGGGATAATTTTATCATTTTTAAAATTTTGGGTATCAATATAAAATTATTATATAGTTGAGGGTATTAAGTTAGTACATATCAAAGTTGAGGGTATCAAGTTGAACATTTTAGATAGTTGAGGGTATTAAGTTGTAATTTAGCCTTTTATTTATTTTTGTTGTTAAAATATCAAAAAACACCCATTCCAAACTTGCCACCTGTGGTCACTGTGAGATCCAGCTATCAGTGTAATTTTTTTTTCTTATGATATTTAATTTCTCCCATAAGGGAGTTGGCTGGCCAGCTGCCCAAATTTTTTGGCTCTTCCTCTTTCCCTTCCCCTACCCACTGGACACACATTGAAATTATTACACTTGATCCTTCTTCCTGTTGATTGTTCTTCAACCCCTCCCCCCATCCGCAATCTAAGTCCGATTCGTCCGAACAAGTCTAGCGAGTCGAATACAAATCTAGTTAAGTCCTAACGGTCCGAACTTGAACATCGATATTTAGGTTCGATCTGAATCGAGCTTAATTTGTGTCCGTCTGAGCTCAATTTCGGTCCAAGCTTAAGCACGAGGTAATTCGAGTCGTTCTGTCCGTTTACAACCCCCTACAGTGAATCCCAATCTAGGGTCCAAATTGCAACATCCCTAAAGTTTAGATATTTCTCAGAGTAATAATACAAAGAAAAGGCAAATGTTAAAGGCCACCCCCTTTTTACTAAGGGCAACCATCCTACTAAGGGCAACCATGACCCTCTCAAATTTTTACTAAGAGCAACATAATTTGAAGTGATTTACTAAGGGCCACCAAGAGGAACCAAAGAAAATAAAAAAAAAACAAAAAAGAGGCCAGCAGGATTCGATTGTAGAGAGAGGAAGAGAGAACCGATGACGAAGGCGGCGGAGGAGGAGCTCCGGCGAGCCAGCGAGACGGCGGTCGTTGCCGCCGGCGGCGGCGTCCTCCACCCCAAGCTCGTATGACGAAGGCGGCGGAGGAGGAGCTCCGGCGAGCCAGCGAGACCACCTCATCGCCTCCTCCGGCGGCCTCCATCCAAAGCTCGCCGGCAGCCCCCATCTCCACCGCCGCCCACCTCCACCCCCGCTTTCCTCGAAACCCTAACTCTTCTTCTCTTTCATTTTCGTCCACGGGGAGCGGTGACGACGAGCGTGGGACGGTGACGACGAGCGCAGGACGGGGCCGAGGCCGCTGCCGCCGATGCCTCCACGAGCGCGGGACGGGGACGGGACTGAGGCCGCTGCCGCCGAGCGGTGACGACGAGCGCGGCCACCACCGCCGAGCGCGGGACGGGGCCGAGGCCTGGGTCGAGAAGCTCAAGGACTGCAGGCCAGCACTGCAGTCCTTTCTTCACTTGGGACTGCAGGCAAGCCTGCAGTCACTGTAGGTAAAAAAAAAAATTATGTCAATTGAGGACTGCAGGCCAGCACTGCAGTCCTGTCTTCACTTTGGACTGCAGGCAAGTCCTGCAGTCCTCAATTGACAGAAGTGGGGTGGCCCTTAGTGTTTTTAAAATGACAAACTTGTAATTTTTTTTAAAGTTTTAAGTTGGTGGCCCATCAACTTGTCCGCATACGGTCTATATGGCCATTTTTCTGTATCACTATCATGTCGATTGATCTGCTAATGGGACGGCGCCACATACAAATCAGCTTCTTTTCAAAACCTCTTCGCACTCTTCATAGCTTCTCAGAGAAGTAGATATGCCTTCTCCAACCCAAAACCCTCGCCTCCTCCTCTCCCAATGCCGTCTGCATCTCCCGCCAAACCCCCTCCCTTTCCCGCCAATATCCCGCCGCCGCCACCACAACCGCCGCCACCTCTCCACCACCGCCTCCCTCTTCGAAACCCTAACCCCGACCTCTCCCCCCTCCTCCGACATCCTCTCCATCCGCGACTCCCTACTCTCCCGCCAGAAATCCGCCGCGGAAATCGCCTCCGACTACCTCTCCCGCCTCCGCCGCGCCGAGCCTCAGCTGAAGAGCTTCCTCCACGTTGCCGGGACGGAGGCCATGGCCGCCGCGGAGGAGGTGGACAAGAGGGTGGAGAGGGGGGAGGAGGTAGGCCCGCTGGCCGGGGTCGTGGTCGCTGTCAAGGACAACATCTGCACCGCCGACATGCCGTCCACCGGCGGATCGAGGATTCTCGAGGGGTACCGTCCCGCGTTCGACGCGACGGCGGTGAGGAGGATGAGGGAGGCCGGGGCGGTCGTGGTCGGGAAGACGAACCTCGATGAGTTCGGGATGGGGAGCACCACAGAGGGGTCGGGGTTTCAGGTCTGAGATCCTAGTTCGAGCCCCTTTCTTGCTTGGTTTTTAGTACTGTTTTGTCATACAGCTGCAATCTTGAGCATAACAATCCGGGTTGTAATTAATATATACATTCGAGTTATTTCAAGTCCAGGTCTTTGAGCTAGTAAGACTCGGAAATTGGTGTCCATTTTATGTCGGACACATATCGGACATGACCAGGACACGCTAAAGTCAGTGTGTGTTCGAATTGTGTTGTATTTGTCTGTGGAACATAGTCTTTGAGTATTCGACAGTGCTATGTGGCCAATCTTGGACCACAAACCGTGACCGTAGTCCACGTGTCAGCTCCCCCATTGGCATGTCAACCGGTGGCAGGCCCAAGCAAATAGGGAGGGGGGGGGGGGGGGGGGATGTGATGCTGACACATGGCCTGCCGTCACGATTTGCAGTCCAAGACCGCAGGCCAAATATCATTTTCCTTGAGTATTAGCTCCCTCACTTAAATTTCGTCATTAGAAATGGTGGAGAAGAAATTTATGCTAACTTAGTTCTATATCAGCATTTTAATGAATTTTTGATAGAAAACCGAATTTGTGTAACGTTGGCAACAGACTTGCCCATAGTACTGATCTCATTTCTCATCCCTTTTAATCCTCTACATCTACATCCACAAAAACATTTCCTCAGAAAGGGGATTCATGGAAGTAACTTAATAGATATGAATAACTTTACTGCTTTCGGGCTACTGTGACCTATTTAAAGAAACTTACTTTGTCATGAAAACACGACATACTCTGTGATTATTTATGCAATCTTATTATGTGATTTTTGTAGGCAGTGACTCTGTTTTTTCTTTTAGGCTCAGCGAGTGACAAACTGAAGTTGTGCATTTTGTTTTATTTGATTTAGTTTATAAATTTTGATCTTGTTTGAATTAGTTTGTCTACATGATGTTCCTTTGCGTATTATATAATTATGTGTTTGTACATTCCACAACATTGCAGAAAACTTATGACTCAACCAAATAATTTGTAGGTTACTGCAAACCCTTGGGATGTATCGCGGGTTCCTGGCGGATCATCAGGAGGCTCTGCTGCCGCTGTCTCTGCCAGGCAATGTGTGGTGTCGCTGGGAAGTGATACTGGTGGCAGTGTGAGGCAGCCTGCATCATTTTGTGGTGTTGTTGGAATGAAACCAACTTATGGCCGTGTCTCCCGATATGGTCTCATGGCGTATGCGTCTTCCTTGGATGTCATTGGATGCTTTGGTACATCAGTAGCCGACACTGCAATTCTTTTAAGTGTAATTGCGGGTTACGACAGATTTGATGCAACTAGCAGTAAGAATGTAAAATTTTCACTTAACTCGTTTATTTAAAATCCTTATGTTCTATTCAACGTTTCATCATATATTCACTCTTTTCTGTACATTATCACTATACTTTATTGTATCAATAAAGTAAAAAAGCTTTCGCTTGAAAAAAGGGATTGATATCACCATTAGGTGAACTCTTTTTGGCGTTCTTCTATATTTCGGCATGGTATTCTATCATTGGATTCAGATGATGATGGAAACTCAAGAGGTAGGGATCATGACTTCTATCATTGGAGTCGAGCATGGAAGTCGAGAAGTGGGCAATCTTGAGGTGTTTCAGTTTGGACACCCTTGTAGACAGTTTATTCTCATAGTGGCACATTGGAAGTGGGTGGTCATGGAGATGATTGGTCATACAATAATGATTTGTTCATAGATCTTTAGGTATTTGAACACAAAATCAGAAGCTGTTTAAAAGCTAACTTTAGAGAATTTACTTCTCCAACATAGAGGGTTGACATCCAATCTTAAAAGTTTGACAATTCTTTCTTTGATCTTTCTCTTGCTCTATAGCTGATCCCGTTTTGATAGAACGTTCTTACAATAATCATGACAATGACCTCAAGGGGTTGATAAAAGTGTTTGCCCTGTCTGTCATTGGAGCATATTTAGAGACTTTGAAAATTACATGGAATACATAATGATCACCTAGTAACTGACTATGAAGGACAAATATACGACAAGAAGGTATACATTTATCTGGTATAAGTCAGGAAGATAAAAGGTTTAGATTCTTAAAGTTGTAGGAAATTTTGTATCTTGATATCCTTCACAAATTATGCTTGTGATTAAGGTGCAATGCTGTATAATTGCTTATTTGTTTGGATGTATGCCTGTTCTACTTCCATCAAACCTTTTCCCCCTCCATGGCTGTATTGTCCTTTAAATATAGTATATTTTGACTTAGCTTCCCTAAATCTTAGTTCTGTAGGATATCTGACTTATTTTTGTAGCTCTTCACTTGCCTTCCAGGTGGTTCCTAACTATGCAGAAGAGTTGGTGTCACTAAATTATATGGAGCCTAATCCTTTAAAGGGAATAAAGGTTGGGATCATCAAGGAAACAATTGGAGAAGGTGTTGACACAGAAGTTGCGTCCTCCATCCAAGCTGCTGCTTCACACTTGGAACAACTAGGATCTGTAGTAAGCGAGGTTCTCATCTTCTTTTCTTGTTTATTGTCAAGCATACTCCCAGTAACATGACATTTTATTCATCATGGTTTCTTCATGCTAAGAATGTTTCTTTAAAAAACCACGTGTTTACCTCATTCTAAGAGAGGAGGATGTTTCATAAACCACCTTCTGAGAGTTGTATATAGTCTTTTTGACAACTGCAGGTATCCATGCCTTCATTTTCTCTTGGTTTACCAGCCTACTATATTTTGGCTGCATCTGAGGCATCTTCTAATTTGTCACGCTATGATGGTTTAAGGTATACTGCTTTGTGGTTTAGCATTTACATTATAAAATAGATGTTTTATTTTTGTGGATTAGAATATAGCATATAGCAAGAAATTACCACAATATCACTTTTTCTTATCTTAGGTATGGTAACCAAGTTGCTGCTGACGAACTAAGTGATCTTTATAAAGAATCTAGAGCTAATGGGTTTGGTCCTGAGGTGTGAAATATTTTGTTCTCTTCATTCCCCAATTACGATTTCTCTGTTGGATTTAGTGTGATGTTGTAGTTCTTTCACCTGGTTGCCTGCATCAGAATTCGTGTGCATCTTGGTATTTGTCAGATGGCATATCTTCATATTGTTTTCTTTTTTGCATTTGACAGGTTAAAATGAGAATTTTAATGGGCACTTATGCATTATCTGCTGGTTACTATGATGCATATTACAAGCGTGCTCAGCAGGTAGACTTAATGCCTAAACTGATGTTTTATTTGTTTGTAATAAATCATAGATATGAAATGCCTAAGTTCTTAGATTGTATTTATTATTATTTGCATCTGACCATCTTTCTGCTTAAGTGGAGAGAGATTTTGAATAAGAAGATTTATGATTCCTCTAGTCCTGCAGGTGAGGACTTTGGTGCAAAAAAGCTTCAAGGATGCCTTGGATGAAAATGACATTCTCATTTCCCCTGCAGCACCTTCAGCAGCTTATAAGATGGGTATGCAGCCTCGAGCACTTGCTACTGACTGCTGATCTTTCCATCTCGACTATAAGCATTTCATGTTTGCAGGTGAAAAGACCAATGATCCATTGGCTATGTATGCAGGCGACATCATGACTGTATGACTTCAGTTGTTCCTTCTCTTTATCAGTTCAAAACCAACAGTTCAATCATTCGTAAAGTAATGTCAAATATAATAGTGTGCTAAATGAGTATGTTAAGTAATAAGGTGTTGGATAGCTTTTCTTCTAAAAAATGTATGCAATAACTTCTAATTACGTTCTACCACTAAAAACATATTGTTATTCACCGTTCCCAGAATACTGAGCCTGATAGATAACATGTGCCCATGCTAGGTGACCTAGAAATACTCCAGTATCCGTATTCACGATGGTCGTATTTAATTCTAGGATAGAAATTCAAGAGTAACAAGATTATGCTAAACATCAAAGATAACTTCTGAAATTTAGGAAAATTACATAACGTTGGTCAACTTACATCTATTACCACCCATATATACAACCAACATATATATATATATATATATATATATATATATATATATATATATATATATACACGCGCGCGCGCACACACACAACATGAGCTCCTCCTCTGAATCTTCTTTTATGCCTACTGAATAAATACTAGGTCTTGAAGGACATGCAAGTCTTGGGCCAAAAAATGCTCAGAAATATAGAATAAGGATGTGAGCAAAATGAAGATGTAAATCGACATTCGAAAAGTTATGAAAAATGAAATTAACCATCGTAATTTGTAAGTCTACAAGTCCTAACCCTCAAAGCCATGTCACAACACATTTTCAATCGCAAGACAAATAATTATCTAAATGAAATGCAATTGAGAAGACTGAGTCACTTATAGCCTCAACGATACTCTCTTTTACCTGGGATCGGGTGGTTGTAAGGATTGACCGATGCTTAGGTCAGTCCTTCTAGGTTGGAGAAGATTTGTATTAAGGACTCGTATAGAAATCAAAATAAGGACTCGTGTGAAAACCAAGTTAAGTAAGTGCCCACACAACTCTATCCGCAAGGCCCAACGAAGACATTTAATTACTGATCAACTTTTGTTGGTTAAATTATATCAAGGTAGTCAAAGGCGCACTCGAGGCACAAAGGATCTATATCGCTCGAGGCGCACTTAAGGTGTGCGTCCGAATAAAGCAAGGCACAAAAATAAAATAATAATAAAAATATACATAAATAAAACCAAATAACATATTAAAAGCAACAAAAACATGTTAAAATATATTCAAGTGAACTAATAGAGCAATACTAACAGTCAACAACTAACAAAAATTTGTATCCTCCCTACCACGCTTTTAGTAAATTTTAGTTTTTCCAGATCCACTATAGCCAACTTTGGCAACCATAGAAATGACTACCTCCCTTCCACTTGTATATGGTAAGGCTATGTTCCAACCTCAAAGTTTTTTTTTTAAAACACACATCGCGCCTAAGCGCACCTTTTTTTGGTTGCGCCTTACTGAAAGACGTGTCTTGGATGTGCCCAGAGAAGTGTGCCTCGCCTAGTGAGGTACGAGACGCAGTTTTTGCGCCTTGCTGCGAGGCACGCCTTAGGCGCTCCCGATGCGCGCCTTTGACTACCATGAATTATATCATTCAGACCTAGTCCATGTAACCCTAATGTTCTTCCTGTCCAATGGTATAATTTCTATCAAATATAAGGTAGGCGTGTCTCGATTTGTATGCATGGATGTCACGACACAATATGAGGACACAACCTAAGAGAGTATCCGCATCATAGTTTAAAGTATCGGCCGATACCGATCCGATATGGCCGATACCGATATGGTTTGGCATGTCCCGATCTGATACCGACCGATACCCGATACTGACCGATACCGACATTGTGGGTCTCTTTGCCGATCAATTTGGCAAAGAAAATTGAAAAAAAGACAAATCAACGAGGGTTTGAAGCATAATAAGGTTGTAAAAGCATATAAAAGAAAAAAATTGATCTATTGCATGTAAACCAATCGGTAAGGGTAACTGCTATTTCATTTAATTTCAAAACTACTAAGAAATAACATTGTAAATACTTCAAATTATTCCTAAATGTATAAAATATTTTTTTAATGTTAATGATTTATTAATAATTATTTGTTTTACGATACCAAAAAATCCGATACTCCGACCCGAAACCGCCGATACTATCGATATCGCCGATATTGATACTGATAGGAAAGGTCCGATACCGATTTCGATACTGATACTGCGAACCGAGCGACCTTGCAATCAAGGTGAACATAAACTTAATTTGGTTTCATCACGTAATAGTGTCTAATGTGTCCTAAATAATCTATCATCCAGCCTTCGAAAAATTTATTAATGATTCTCGGTGGAGTCGAAGCTAGTCCTACACGTATCCACTTTTGGACACACAACTAAGCTTAGGTTTAAATGAAATTGCGTTATAGGGTAGAATTTACGGTTTCTCTTGAAAATTTCAAAGAGTTTTTCATGTATATTTTGGTTTGGTTTGGTTCGTTTAAATCTTGTCTTTCTTTCATGAAAGTGTATATATAATTGCAAGAACTTAAAAGAAAGAAAGACAATATATACACTTTAAAGAAAGAAAGAGAAGATTCAAACAAATAAATGTAATTGCAAGAACTTAAAAGGGGAGAAGATACCTTGCAACCATTTGCTATTTATAACCAAGAATGCAAGAAAATAACATAAAATTGATATTGTTGAATTACAATTTAATATGAAACAAAAGCAAGTATAATTACAAACTAAAGGCATTTGACCTCAAGGTTATATATATATATATATATATATATATATATATATATATATATATGGCAATTTATATTAACTATTCATATGTTTTACACTTATTACATAAACCATCTCTACTTTGAAACTAATTACACAGACCACAGCTATAGTTTATATTTTCTATATAAACTTATAACACTAACCAGCCCTATATTTTATTAAAATTATAAAACAGAGGGGGTGGTCAGTGTAATTATTTACGAAATAGGGGGTAGTTCATGTAATACTCATGGGACATAGGGGGTCAGTGTGTGTGTGTATATAATGTTGTGGATGTGATTTTATGTTCCGGTGTGAGTTGATCCATTGAGGAATTATTTTGTGTATGGAATTCTTTGACGAATTGCTTCATATTGTATTTTTTGTGTTTGGTTCGTTTTTCGAAACAACAACTTTGCCAAAATTTTCTGAAACTTCGATGAGACCCTAAATTATAATTGGAAACCCTAGAGGTTTAGTTGTTTGTCCAAAAGTAATATGCGTAAGTCTTTCTTCGACCTTCCGAGAAACATTAATAAATTTTAGAAGATTCATTAATAACTTTTTAGAAGATGGATGATAGATTATTTAGGATATGGACACACCTTCACATAATGAAACCAAAATTATGTTGATGTCCACCTTGATTGCAAGGTTGCTCGCTCAGAGTGGATACTCTTTTGTGGTGTCCTCACATTTTGTCGTGACATCTGTGCACATGTATCGATACACGTCTACCTATGACCGTATAAGATAATAATTGTTAGGGCTTGAATGTGTTTGTATGAATTGCAAGATTGAATAGGGATAACATTAGGGTTGCATGGACTAAGTTTGAATGATATAATTTAACTAACAAAAGCTGATCAATAATTAAACTTATTTGCGGTACCTTGCAGAGAGACTTGCGTATGGCTCATACCACTTACCTACCCTGATTTTCATACCGGCCCTTAATTTGGTTTTCATACAAGTCCTTAATACACATCTTCCCTATTCTACATGGAATTGACCTAAGCACCGGTCAATCCTTACAACCACATGATTCCAGGTAAACAAGATTTTTGTTTAGGCTTATAAGTGTGACCCATAGTGTTCTTAATTGCATTTCATTTAGATAATGACTTGTCTTGCGATTGGAAATGTGTTGCATGTGGAGTGTTGGGACTTGTAGACCTAGAAATTTTGAGGGTTAATTTTCCTTTGTCATAACTTTCCAAATATCGATCTACATTCTCATTTTGTTAGCATTCTTATTTTACATTTTGTGCGCTCTTTGACCTGGGGTTTGCACGTCTTTGATGACCTAGTATTTAGTCCTCATCGGTGATGGAAGCATATTCAGAGGAGACGCTCCCGTTGTATATCATGGAGGAGAACGAGAGCAGGAATACCAAGGTGGAGTTGAGGCCTCACTCTTTTGACATGTATCTCCTTATATTTTGTTGAAAATACATTTGTGTGTGTATGTGGGTGGGTGGGTGGGTGGGGGGGGGGGGTTGTGGGTTTATCTACGGTGATAATGGATTAAGCAGGCTTATGTTACTAGAACTTTCCTATGTTCCATAAGTTATGTTTGATGTTATACTAGTTTTATAATTCCAGAATTCCTATCCTAGAATAACAGGGGAGCGTTTGGTTTATTCGATTTCAACTGAACCGAAATAGTCAAAACCGAATAAATCGAAATTATAAAATCCAAAACGGAACCCGAACCGAAATTAGCCATAATCGAAACCGAATAACCGAAACCGAACTAACGATAATAGATCGGTTTATTGGTTTGTTTGGTTGGGCTATTTTTTATTGTTTAGTGGGCCGAGCCCAAAATTGGAATTGCGGTTAAATTAAATCAAAATTTTACAATTTTTATACATATGTTTGATGTATTTCAAAGTTGGGCTCAAAGTGGGACCATTTATTAAATTACCAAAGTTGAGCTTTAAAACACATAATCATATAATTATTGTTTTCAAAATATACACAAAAATATACATTTTTAATCATAGAATATGCATAAAATTGAGGGTATTTAATAATTGCATAAGCTTTATTCGGTTTTCGGATTTGGACCGAAATCTAAAACCGAAAATGAGTAAGAAAATTTAGTATTTTCAAAATCGATACCGAAGCAAAAAAAATTTCTTTTCAAACCGAACCGAATCTCTTATTCAGTTAGGTTCTCGGTCGAAAACTGAATAATGCTCACCCCTAGGTCGCATAGTCTGGGTACGTGTTACATACCAGACTCACAGTATTATGGGGGTTGTCATGTTCTTAATTTTAAAAGTTCTTATTTCACGACACATTTTAATTATTAGTACTTCTATATAGCTCACTTGGCACTGATCGCTGCTTACTAAAAGCTTGCAATTATATTAAAATCAAACTTTGTTATTTGCATATAAGTCTACCAGGCATTGGAATATTTATGGTTTGTAAATGACAGTAAAAGTAGAAGTATCATAGAAGCAACTTTCTTAATGATGATAATGACCTTAGGGAACAATTTTTTGCAGAAGTTCAAATGACCATATTAATGATTCCCTAGGTGAACGAGGCTGTAAGATTGGAAGTGGCATAAAATAAGCTTGCTTACTCTTAACTGATCATTTGATTTCTCTAGGTGAACGTAAATTTGGCTGGGCTCCCTGCTCTGGTTGTGCCATGTGGCTTTGTTGAAGGTGGAAATGCTGGGTTGCCTGTTGGTCTTCAGATGATTGGTTCTGCTTTCAGTGAGGTAAGAAATATAATCAATCCTGCAGGCAAGGTAATAATGGATCCTGCTATACCGTTAGTTCAGATCAGTTTGTAGTTAGGCATGATACCTTTGCAATCCACAAACTCGTTAGAAGTAATAAGCTTAGTTTGGTTTGCATGCGCATGGTGTACAGAGTTATTGTTCTTTGACGGTAGAAAGACAGGACTGCAAATTGCTTTATCAATTCTGTCATCCTTTCATCTAGACTCGTACGATATAGAGGATTTTTGTTGTCTGCTCCTCAGTTAAATGAGCTAATATGATTATGTTGGCAGCTTTGTTCACAGTAAGACGTTCATAGTCTCTTAGCTATGGGTTTAATGTCAGGTTGCAGCCCATATAAAACTTTGGTCAATATTTTTGTTCAACTCAACTCGAGGGTGGTTCTCTATAGCAATCCCATTTTGTTCTGAAAGACTTAGTTAACCATTGGTAAGCAAAATAAATGTGAATGCTGATTGTATTCGTGTTTTCTTTGGGTGGGTTGGGGGTGTTTGATGATGATGATGGCTTTAAAGCAAAAAAGCTTATATTGCCTATGCAGAAATTGTCAGTGAAAAAGGATAATAGTTGTGGTTAAAATAGATTGAAGTTAACTTTTTTTTTTTTTTTTTCTGCCAAAATTTTGATCTGTATATATTAGTAACATCCTAGACCATGTCCTTGAATTAGAGAGGACATTGTTGCTCATATTTCTTCTTTCCTAAACAGGCAAAGTTGCTGAGGGTTGGTCATATCTTTGAGCAAACACTTCAAAATTGTAAATTTGTTCCACCATTGATGGTGGAGAACTGAACCCAAGCAGGGGACTTCATTTACCACGAGGGGCAGGTACATTCAAGCATGTTGATTATTGGGTCACTACTAATCAATTTCTTTGGAATTTGCCCCACAATTCTTTGCAGAGCTCAGAACAGTAGGCTTGAGTTAAAGAACAAAATCTTGGAAAAGCAGTGAATCAATATAGACACAAATTAATGCTGCAAATCTTAAGGAATAAGCAAGATTTCCTCAGTCCTGTTAAGATAGAAGTAGAATTGAAGGTTACTTAAAGTATGGCTCGTCTGAGCTGCACTATATATATATATATATATATAGATATATATATATATATATATAGAATAAGGGAGGTAGGGTGTATATATATATATATATATATATATATATATATATATATATATGGCTTTTCATTTGGAATAAAATTCACCTTTTTTCAAAAAAAAAAAAAAAAAATATATATATAGCTTCAAAAAATAAAATAAAAAATATATATAGCTTCAAGGAGAATGCATCTTAAAGTGAAGTTGGTGCTATGGTACTTCAGTGTTTTGTACTATAAACGTATTTCCTGCTTTACTATTTACAGCATCTTATAGCAAATTTGGCGAGTGATCCCAAGATTTATGAACAAGATACTGTAATGGGGCCATAGCAACGCAGATGCCTGTGTTTAGAGTCTTGTCTGTTATCCCATGATTTGTGGACAGAGATATTGTAATGGTGACATCCATAGTAATGTTGAAGCGTTCATGTCGAGTGATCCCAAGATTTGTGGACGAGATATTGTAATGACCTTAACATTGTTGCTGCAATTCTTGTGGCAGGCTTTTGAGACTGCATCCATTTCACAATACATTCCTGCTCGCGGGTCTCAAGTCGTGACGCCGGTCAACCTCAATTCAGGACCTGACACCCTCTCTAGATTATATTCATCCGCCTGTTGGTGACTCAGGACAATCTCGATTTGAAGTTCGAATTCGTACCATTGATTTGATCAGTTTTGCCGCCAATACCCTAACTTGCTTGAATTGGACACAGCTGGTTCTCTAGGTTTGTATTGTTTTGCCCCCATAAATAGGTGATGGAAACATTGTTCAAACTAGTGTACAACTTTTTCATTTTTTTTTAAAATTTATCCGTAAGGATGAGATGATCTATTACTGAGTAGAATCATTTGCTGTACGCAGGAACATAGGGGGCTCCTCGAGCCATACAATTCGTTTATTTGTTTGTTTTGCATATCTACTTTAAGTTTTGCTCGGATATATCGAATAGGGAGGATTTATGAAATGTCCAAAAACTAAAAAAGTTTGATGTAAAATCCACCGCTAAAAAAACTTTCATCGCGTGCCTAGAATTAGAGAAACTTATCCAAAGCGGGTTTCAAATGACCATTTTGTCCTTCCTTTTAATTTATTGAAAACACCCACGAAACTGCTCTTAAAAAAACGTTTCGATACTTCATCTTCTTCTATACGCTGCTCACTTTCGAATCTAGGTTTTCTTCTCAAAAATTTTTAAAAACTCGTCGGAAAATTTCGGAAAGATCAGGACAAACGGCAAAAGTGCTAAAACGGAGGTCCAAACATCATTTTTTTGCGATTTTAAAATTTCGGAAGGCCGTCTAACGGTGAAGCGGTTACTTTCAGTCTTCTCGACGATACGCTCATTTTGCGACAAACGAGACCTCGTTTCGACCTCCCAGTCAAAAGTTATGGCTCTCCAAAGTTTCAGCTGACCATAAAATGCAGGAGAATGGTCATTCTCCGTGTTAGAACACGAAAAATGTTAATTTCGCATGAGGGTGGTCATTCTTCGTCTTAATTTACACGGAGAATGACATTCTCCGTGTTACTAACACGGAGAATGACATTCTCCGTCTTAATTTACACGGAGAATGACCATTCTCCGTGCTAAATTACACGGAGAATGACTATTCTCCGTCTTAATTTACACGGAGAATGCCATTCTCCGTGTAGTTTATCACGGAGAATGGTCATTCCAGTGTTAAAACACAGGAGAATGACCATTCTAATGACCAATGCCATTCTCCGTGTTAAATAAAACGGAGAATGTTATTCTCCGTGTTAAATAAAACGGAGAATAGTATTCTCCGTGTAATTTAGCACGGAGAATGGTTATTTCAGTGTTAAAACGCAGGAGAATGGCATTCTCCGTTTTAAATAAAACGGAGAATGACGTTCTCCGTGTTAAATAAAACGGAGAATGGTCATTCTCCGTGTAATTTAGCACGGAGAATGGTCATTTCAGTGTTAAAACGCAGGAGAATGGCCATTCTCCGTGTTAGAAACACGGAGAATGGCATTCTCCGTTTTAAATAAAACGGAAAATGACGTTCTCCGTGTTAAATAAAACGGAGAATGGTCATTCTCCGTGTTAAATAAAACGGAGAATGGTCATTCTCCGTGTAAATTAACACGGAGAATGCCATTCTCCGTTTTAAAACGGAGAATGGCATTCTCCGTGTTAAAACGCAGGAGAATGGCCATTCTTCGTGTTAGAAACACGGAGAATGTTATTCTCCGTTTTAAATAAAACGGAGAATGACATTCTCCGTGTTAATTTACACGGAGAATGGTCATTTCCAGTGTTAAAACGTAGGAGAATGACCATTCTCCGTGTAATTTAGTTTTTTCAGGAATAAAGAGTTTCGTTCTTCTTTCAAAGCGATGATAATTCTTATGAAAAAGAAGAAGAAAGATCTTCTCTCCACAATTGACGTCGATGAAGATGATGATGATGGTGATGACGAGCGATGATCTGAGTTCGACCGAAGAAAAGCACACCGAACTACGAACGATCTTTGCGATCTCTGCTGAAGATGAGAGCAATGGAATTCAGATTTTCCGTGAAGAAGAAGAAGACGAAAATCGCAATCCAGATATGAGTTTTTTGAATTCAAATACATATAGATGACCAATTCGCGCGGAGGGGTAGTTTCGGTATTATAAAAATAGCAGTTTCCAGCGGGTGGCATCTAAAAGGGAATCTTGGAATATTTAACGTGAAAATACTTAATTCTGGACATTTCATAAAACTCATCCAGCGGGTGAGCATTTCATAAAAGTCCATTCCGAAATTGGATTTCTCAGCAATTTCCAGTATGGAATAAAAGTGGATTTTTTGTAATCACCTCCAGCTACGGGAATCCATAGATCAATCAGTACAACATACAAGCTCAGAATCTTGATTTGCTTTCTGTTGAATGTGCACTTGGAAGTCGAAGTAACGAAGTCTACTTACTGTCCAAGTTTCTAATGTCATCACAAATCTGTCCCAAGCAAGAGTTGTTCTCAATTTCGGTCCCATTCAAGGTACTAATCACATTCAAAGCATCCATTTCCAAAATAATGTCCCAAAATTCAACTTCAATGGCAAATTGTAGGGTGTGTTTGATTGGAAGGTGGAAAATACGTGGAAAAGAAATATTTTTTCTAGGAAAAAATATTTCATGGAATTTTAAAAATTTCTACAGAAACTTAATTTGGGTGTTTGATTGTCATTATTTTCCTATAGGTTGGACAAGTTTTATTTTTCACAATTTTAGAAAAAAATATGAAAAATGATCGTTTTTGGAAAATAATTTCATGAAAAATAGAAGATATCAAACACTACAATTGATGAAAAATGAAAAATTTATGATGGAAATATTTTATATGGAAAAAAGTCCAATCAAATACAGCCGTAGTGTCCGTTCTTGCCACCAAAGCCTAAAACATTGGCGGATTCGTAAATGCTCTCCTTGAATAGCAATTGACAAATATTGAATTTTAAAACTGATCATTTGGTTTCTAAAACCCATGTTGACTCGGTAATCCTGATATTTGGAATTAAGAATATATTTTTGTTTAGATATAACTAGGGCCGGCCCGACGGTTGGATTGTCCTATCAGAAGCTAGTATTCGTAGTCCTTTGATCTTTATTGTAGATCATTTCTGGAGGGTCACCTGTGATCCCAACTTCTATTGGGATCACGCTGAACCTGGAAGTTGCCCCAAAGAGAGGAGGGTTGTTCTAGCTTACCTTGGGCCGACGCTAGATTTAACTCCCCCAAATCTTGTAGATTTAGAGTTACTATCCCGAATCACAGTAATTGACAAATATTGAATTTTATAGCTCCACCGATTGCAGACAAGTATGTGAAAATTTCAACGATCTCAGATAAATTATTCGTTCTTACAAAACTTATTTTACATCTAAATAGTGTGTCGTGATATAAATAAAATGGTAATTGTTTTTATTAGTCCATGTGTCATAAGTTAAAATTTTTTTTACTAACATATTTACACAAACTTTCTTTCTTAGCTGCATTTTCTTTTTTCAATTTTTTCGATAGTTCCTGTTCTAGTAATATATCTAGAAACTTTAGTAGAACAAGGATTAAGAGTAGTACTTGCATAATCATAACCACTCTCACCAAATATAAAATATTGTTTATCATATTATTTTGTTAGCTCGATTTTGTTACGAGTAGTAGAATAAGTTTCCTACGAAAGGTGCTTGAGAACCGGTGCTTAACTGTGTTTGTTTAGCTTGTAATGTGTCCTTGCCATAACAACTTTTATAGTGTGTGTGCCATCATTTTTTTCTTTTTTTTTTCTTTTTTTTGCATTTCTTGCATTGTGCACATTTATCTATTGGTTTTTTTTTTTTGTTTTTTTTGGTCTTTTGGATCTAAAATTTGTTTTCCCTCACTTTCGTTGACAAATAATTTATCAAAATATTTCCATAAAACTGATTCTTTCTAGTTGAAACATTAGTAGCCATACTTCTGACTTCTGGATGTGACATTTGTGTTGGTGGCACATAATCTTCTACATGATTTTTTAGAAAAAACAATAATAAAGGGAAGAAAAAAAATTTCAACCGAAAAAAGAGGGAAGAAAATTAACTAATCAAAAAAATATAAAGGGTTTTTAATATTAAAAATTACTTCAAACCTCAACTTGACGCCTCCAGAAATTTTTGCAGCTTCGTGGTGGTGGATCAAGTTAGTTAAAGCCTCTAGAAAATTGCACTATAGTCTCCAGAAAGTTATTACTTCAGTCCCAGAAAGTTGTGCCTTCAGAAAATTGTTTGATTGTTAATATTGCAAGAAAGGGGGAAATTTTGTTGTGGTAAATTTGGATGAATTTTGTCCTATCTATAGAAATTTTCGGATACCAAAGTATCTCAAATGCCCTTAAAATATAGTTGTTATAAGGGAATTTTGACCAAAATATTATTAAAACGGTTTAAAAGCAGCCGTAATATTGGAGGTATTATGGTAAAAAAAATATTTTCAAGATAAATATGACTGTTGGGGAGGTAAATTACCAAAATACCCCTCCAACGTTTTATTTAACGATAGGGCTATAGCGTTTAGACCCTGGATTTTGTACCAACTTAAAGTTTAAGCTTGAGATGTCCAATTGAAAAGTTTAGACCCTGCATTTTTATTTTTGGTTTATATTTTCCCATTATACCCTCATTTGTACCATGTGTTGGTTGTTGTCTTGTACTCACGTTGTGGGTATCATGGAAAAAAATAGACAAAAAAAATACTGGGTATAAACTTTCCAAGTGGACATCTCAGGCTTAAACGCTAAACTGGTACAAAATGCAGGGTCTAAACACTAATTAGCCCTTAACGATGATCTAGCGGGAGTACATTAAATAAGCATTGGGGCCCCGGTGTAGTGCCCTGTCCCACTCAGTCAATCGGAGGAATCGAAACGCTGACGGCATTCGGACTTAGCCTTGCAACGGCTGCTCGAAGACATCGCTCGGTCGAGACGACCGCTCGCTCAGGTGGGGTAGTTTCGGTGAACTTGCCTCATCTTTGCCTTCACATAATAAATTGCATATTTTCAACTTGCACAAGTAGGCTTGATAATAAAAGAGACGAATGCACATAGCTAAAGGGAATAATTCCGACGAGTCGAATTGAGTTAGAATATGGAAAGGTCCAATGGTTGGCTTAGAGTTGGTGCACGGTGTGCTTTGAAAATGACACTCGGTCCTTCGTCCCGTGGCTTGGGAGAAGGAAAAGTTGGTCTTTGACACAAACTGTGAATTAGCCTAAGTCATAGGCGTCGCCCGCGTAAATGCTCGATAAAGCATGCACGTTTCCACGATGCAAGGCTTGACATAGCCTTTGCTCGTCCCTTGGGTTAAGTTTTAGGCTCGATTTAGTTGGGCAAAGGGATGGTGGTCGACCTAAGACATTCCAAGCATGGTCCTATGAGTTCTACGGCTGAGTATAGCCACAAAGTCCTACGGTTTCAAAGCTAGTCGTATGGAGTATGAGTTGGGCGATAGTGTCGCGTAGAGCACGATGGGCCTAAGGCACTTTGCACGGACTTAGTGTTTAAGGCATGAACCACGGTTGATTTAATGGGTTTTTGGAGAAAGGACTATCGAATAGGCATTGAGTTGAATGAAATGATATGGTAACATGGAAAGAATGCTCGCGATCGTGGGTCGTCGAGGGGTCCTTGAGGGGTCTCAAGGATAGAAGACTTGAACTTGGTTTTGGAAAGAGATGATAACACTGAGAGTACAATGAATGTGTGAGACATCAGTTTGAGTGAAGGATCTTGTATGGTCATTGGACAACTTGTCGACAAGGTAGAGTTTCCCCGTAACGGCAACCCAGGGCCATGGGACCGTTTCGGCCAAGAAAGGAAACACGGTGATAGCTGTGCTGACTCGATAGCACCGGGTTAGTCGGAGACTTCCAGGGGGCTAGCTACCTTGCGCTGGAAGGGTCCCGGCCAACCGCAAGCTATGTGTCCATGATAGCTTGTCATGCTAGTGACCTCATATAGATGAGTCGGCACGGGCGGCAATCCGCGAGTGTGCCTTTGGATTGAGTCGAGTATTGAGTACACTATATCAAGGAGTCGAGTTGAATGTGTGTGCATAGTTTGAATACAATATTGGGCCTAAGATTTGGTTACAACGTAGGCGACGTGCTTCGGCACGAGATGTGGCGTCGAGTCCTATGTTGTCGGCATATAAGTTGCATTGTTATGGTTTGAGTTGTCATGAGTTTAAGTCGGGAGATGCCGCAAGGCAAAGTTGGTCGAGTGACACTTAGTTCACAAGTTGGATGGGTCAGTTGATGATTCGGTAGCAAAAGGGCCGCGAGACGGCGATATGATCGAGTCACATCGAGTTGCGAGGCACGGCCTCAGCCAGGGTTTGAAGCACGGTCACACGGAAATGGAGCCTCATCGCGTAGTTGCGTCTCTGATTTTGGACCGTAAGGCAAACACGACTCGATAGGTTAACGTTGCTGGCACGAGAAGGGTCTTGAGGCAAGGTATGAGTTAGCGTTGTCGTTGCAAGCACGAGATGGTCTAGAGACACAGAATAGGCCAAGGCGTCGGTCCTAAAAACTGATCCTAAGGCAAGAGTAGAAAGACAATCATAAAGGGGACTAAGTTGCACAAAGTAAATCAAACGTGTCGGTTTTGTATGGGTGGACGAGGAGCTCATTCCACCAGTACAGTTGAGTACTGACACCCACATAGTTTTCATGTGCAGGCACAGGTAGAAGCTCGTGGCGCGGAGCTCGCTTGGATGCGTCGAGGCACGGAGTTCCTTGGCGATTCGAAACGTGCGGCCGCATGGAGTAAAGACTTATACAGGACATAATGTATGGACGTCGCCTTCCGAAGCATCCGCTGGATCGAGACTTGTATTGAGAGATGCGAGAGAGCTGAGTGACTTGTAATGTGAGATGAGTGAGCTTGAGTGAGCTTGAGAGACTTGTAATCTTGGCCTTGCGCCCATTGTAATCTTTGTTTCAATATCAATAAAACATTGTTTTGCAATGACTTGTGTTTTGTTCTAATTTTTGCTGCTATTATTCAATGTCTCTGCATGGGACTTCTGTGCGACGACCCCGTCGCAACCGCTGAAATCGGCCGTTATGGAATCCGCCTTACACGAGCGCAATCTAGGCTCGTGCGGCATCACGCCTTAGCGAGGACGATCGCTCCTACGGGAGCGGGGCGTGACATAATGGTATCAGAGCACGGCTTTACGTCCTTGGACTTTCGATTGAATTCCTTAACTCTGATATTTCTGCGAACTCTGAATGTTGCTTCCGTATATTGATATCGTTGGTACGCTCTCTCTCAAATGTCCCACGGGATGTCCATACAATAAGTCTAACTATTTTGCAAAACGTAGGAGAACAGTTTTTGAAAAGAAACAAAAAGATGGTTTGCGTAAGCACGGTTGGCTAAGTCGGGCTGGGCATATACACCAAAGTTGCGTCGACCTTAGAAAAGTCGAGTACGGGAATTGAATAGTGTCGAGCAAGAATGAGTTGGACTTGATTGAGTAAATGAGATGACTATCGATAGGGGTACTATCGAGCGACGATGTTATCGTCGGTGCGATATAAGATGAGCGTGCTTGAAATTTAAGGAATTGTTCGGACGAAAATTCGAGGAAGTAGATTGTGAATCGAATGATAGTTTTGAGGATTTGTGAATGATTTCATCCCTGAGTGGTGTATGCGATAGCCTCAGGGATGTCGATCAATCGATTGAGGTTCGGGGTATCGGTGAGTCTATCAGCAAGCGTCGTGCATGCAAAACCTTAGATTGAGTATCGTTGAACAAGTTATAGTCTTGAAGATTTGACGAATTGATTCGAACAACCTAGAATTTACGTGCACGGAACGTGCACGGGATTGAGGATTGCACAAGTATGAAACGCGAAATGATCGAGTAGATGAAACTGAATCGAAGAAAAGTTAAGGTGTACAAAAGGATGACTTATTAGAGGAAATCGTTGAGAATCGTATACGAAAGTTAGCACGATCGGAAGATAGCGTGCATGAAAAGTTTGAATTTTGAAGTTATGCAATGACTCTAAGGATTGGATTGAATGTTGCTCGATGATTTGAGTTAGCAAGGAATGATGCAAATTGAGAAAATACGTTGGTCGATGACTTACGATAGACGGATGAACGATGCGTGAATTCGGGTTTGAGGAAATTGATGTTGTGAATGAATCAAGGGATAATGATCGAACGTAAATTTGAATATCGAGGAGATTATCCAGTCGGACGATGGCATCATTCGCACGACTCGAAATTGGTTGCAAAGAAAGATCGTCAGGTTACGCATATCGTCGATGGTATTGAGTCGTATCAAAGATCGATATACGATAACTCGGGGGTACTCTGACTCGGCGAATGACGATCGTACAAGTGTTATTGTTCGGTTGGATGCTATACTTAGGATTTTGATCGAGATGAATGTTGGATGAAAATGATTGTGTCTTGATGGTTACGTTGATAGCCACAACGTCGACGATCTTGTTTTGCGCGAGTGCAACTCTAGCCTCGTACATACGTTGCGTCGGATTTGGGGACAATCGTTCCGCATGAGCGCTGACATGGTGATTCATGTCGCGGGAGTGATCGAACTCGAAAAATTAGGACGCGGCCACGTTGATTGTCTCGACTTGTTTGTTTGATGCGAAGGAAAATTTGAGGATGTTAGGACTTGCGATTGATGAATGAAGTAAACTTGAGGATTGAGTAGGTCCAATCCGCACATCGAGAATGAATTAGTCTAGACGCAAAACAAGAGTTACGTCCCGATGAGAATGATTATCTCCCGGGAGCGTGCATGGTGATTCGTGCCCACCGTGGATAATCTGACTCGCGTGAGATCGGGGCACAACATATTGTTAAGCTAAATGACCTCATAATCGATTACGTGAATTGGAATAGATGACTTAGGAAATGTGGAATGTGAAATTTTGGTTAGCGATGAATTGCGTCATAGCGTGCTTGAATTGAGAAGGATTGATAGGCGAACTATATCGAACGTGTTTGAAGGGATAAACTATACAAGATGACTTATTGAATGAGCGATTTTGATACGTCGTGAAATTGGTTGAACGTGAGTTATCGTAGGATGGCTTTGCTGAATGACTCAGATCCCGTGCGACAAATATTGGGATGTGTGTAGGCAATCTATGCTCGAAGTTTAGAAATCGAAGTGATGCGAGCTTGGGTAGAAAACACCGTACTATCAATTTGGTTTGACCTTAGGATGGGGTCAGTGTTGATATTGTTGTTTGTGAACTATGATTCCAATACTGACGGAAAGACATAGCCTAGCGGTTAGGCAGACGTCCGAGTGTGAAGTGGTAGGATTTGTGGAGGCACCACTCGCGAGTCTCGGTTGACATGCACGTATATCAGGGACACCCGAATATGTGCACGATCCGACTCGAGTGGTGATGTGGGATTCTCTATCACGAGACTTGGTTGAAATGCATATATTTTGGGGACGCCTAAAATATGTCCACGATCCAACTAAGTGATACGTTGAATCAAGTGAGACTTGAGGAACGGAAAAGTGTCGAGGATTTTGAAATCGTGAGTTTTGAAGAACGGATTGAGGGTAGCACGAGCGTGGCTCGAATTTGAGAAATACATCGGAGAAATGTATGCGAAAAATATAGGATGTTGAATAAGTGATAAGTCGATAAGTGTACTCAGTAAGTTTCGAGGACGAAACGTTTTCTGAGGGGTGTATAATGTAGTGCCCCGTCCCGCTCAGTCAATCGGAGGAATCGAAACGCCGACGGCATTCGGACTTAGCCTTGCAACGGCTGCTCGAAGACATCGCTCGGTCGAGACGACCGCTCGCTCAGGTGGGGTAGTTTCGGTGAACTTGCCTCATCTTTGCCTTCACATAATAAATCGCATGTTTTCAACTTGCACAAGTAGGCTTGATAATAAAAGAGACGAATGCACATAGCTAAAGAGAATAATCCTGACGAGTCGAATTGAGTTAGAATATAGAAAGGTCCAATGGTCGGCTTCGAGTTAGTGCACGGCGTGCTTTGAAAATGACACTCGGTCCTTCGTCCCGTGGCTTGGGAGAAGGAAAAGTTGGTCTTTGACACAAACTGTGAATTAGCCTAAGTCATAGGCGTCGCCCGCGTAAATGTTCGATAAAGCATGCACGCTTCCACGATGCAAGGCTTGACATAGCCTTTGCTCGTCCCTTGGGTTAAGTTGTAGGCTCGATTTAGTTGGGCAAAGGGATGGTGGTCGACCTAAGACATTCCAAGCACGGTCCTATAAGTTCTACGGCTGAGTATAGCCACAAAGTCCTACGGTTTCAAAGCTAGTCGTATGGAGTATGAGTTGGGCGATAGTGTCGCGTAGAGCACGATGGGCCTAAGGCACGATGCACGGACTTAGTGTTTAAGGCATGAACCACGGTTGATTTAATGGGTTTTTGGAGAAAGGACTATCGAATGGCATTGAGTTGAATGAAATGATATGGTAACATGGAAAGAATGCTCGCGACCGTGGGTCGTCGAGGGGCCTTGAGGGGTCTCAAGGATAGAAGACTTGAACTTGGTTTTGGAAAGAGATGATAACACTGAGAGTACAATGACTGTGTGAGACGTCAGTTTGAGTGAAGGGTCTTGCATGGTCATTGGACAACTTGTCGACAAGGTAGAGTTTTCCCGTAACGGCAACCCAGGGCCATGGGACCGTTTCGGCCAAGAAAGGAAACACGGTGATAGCTGTGCTGACTCGATAACACCGGGTTAGTCGGGGACTCCCAGGGGGCTAGCTACCTTGCGCTGGAAGGGTCCCGGCCAACCGCAAGCTATGTGTCCATGATAGCTTGTCATGCTAGTGACCTCATATAGATGAGTCGGCACGGGCGACAATCCGCGAGTGTGCCTTTGGATTGAGTCGAGTATTGAGTACAATATATCAAGGAGTCGAGTTGAATGTGTGTGTATAGTTTGAATACAATGTTGGGCCTAAGATTTGGTTGCAACGTAGGCGACGTGCTTCGGCACGAGATGTGGCATCGAGTCCTATGTTGTCGGCATATAAGTTGCATTGTTATCGTTTGAGTTGTCATGAGTTTAAGTCGGGAGATGCCGCAAGGCAAAGTTGGTCGAGTGACACTTAGTTCACAAGTTGGATGGGTCAGTTGATGATTTGGTAGAGAAAGGGCCACGAGGCGGCGATATGATCGAGTCACATCGAGTTGCGAGGCATGGCCTCAGCCAGGGTTTGAAGCACGGTCACACGGAAATGGAGCCTCATCGCGTAGTTGCGTCTCTGATTTTGGGCCGTAAGGCAAACACGACTCGATAGGTTAATGTTGTTGGCACGAGAAGGGTCTTGAGGCAAGGTATGAGTTAGCGTTGTCGTTGCAAGCACGAGATGGTCTAGAGACACAGAATAGGCCAAGGCGTCGGTCCTAAAAACTGATCCTAACGCAAGAGTAGAAAGACAATCATAAAGGGGACTAAGTTGCACAAAGTGTAACGCCCCAGTCCCAAAATACGTAGGACTAGGTACATCGACATGCCAGCTGTATACATACGAAGTATACTCCAATATATGGAAACCTCGTAGGAATACAAAAGCTGCAAAATACAGTAGAACCATAATAACTAAATCTCATCCACTAGATAAATAAATGATATAAAAGCAATTTTGAATTGGTCATGTATACAATCGTTGGGCGGAGACAAAATCCACTACCAACCATCTCAAATAAAATGTATAAGAAGTGATCGATAAAATAACGAGACGAACCAAGCGCAATCGTCTTCGAAAGAATGGAGAAGATCACGGTCTTGGCTAAAACACCTGCAAAATCACAGAAAGCACACACCTGGAGAGATAACCAGGTCCTCAGAGGGACGTAACAAGATACAGGAAGAACATGCCATATGAACTGAATATAAATGCACCATAAAATAAAGATAAAGTAAAAGCGTCCAAACCATAACACGGCTCAATATCCCATCATCGAAACAATAGGCTACCCCTACAACCAAACAAGGACAAGGGGTAACTTACTATTCCGCGATGTGACATTTTCCCATGCCATGATTGGAACATGAAATTTGCTAAGGTCTCCTAACCTTTCTAGTAGACAATTTAGAAGACATATCGATGTATGGGCAGGTGAAGGCTGACTCCCCCAGGACAAGGTAACAACTCTCAACACGCACACGTCAATACCAATACTATCAGCCGGCATAACTCGAGGCTAGCGGCCCACGTGACCCATCAGTCCACATAGCTCGAGGCTAGTGACCCTCGTGACTCGACTACCGTAGTACGCAGTTACTACAGTTTTTTGGATTTGGGGTAGCCCATACATTTAATTGTCTTCTCCCTCCCAAGGACACTAGCAAGAGGTAGTTCGCTAAGAATAGGTCCATATGCATATAAAAAGACAAGAAGAAAAATAACTGAAGCAAAATAAAATGAACTAAAAATAGCAAGTAATGGATCCAACTGAAAATAGATAATAAATATGCAGTAAATAAATAAATAAAGATGCATCTAATTATAAACAGTAAATAAGGCAAGGTATCTTGCCTGCGGGTGGTGCGAGAAGCAGCAAAATCCAACAATCAGAATCGTCAACACGAAAGTCAAAATCCACAAGAAGCTCCGGATGCTGAAACAAACATCACGAACGAGTTTGGAATAAAAGATATACCTAGGAAATGCCTGTCCAAAAGTTAAATTCTGGAACAGGGGCAAAATCGTAATTTCGGGTCAAAACGATGTCCGCCGTTGGACCCGCTTTGCACCGAAATGTGTGCCAATGTCTACGGTCTCTAAAGTCGTCAAACTATATGTCTACAGATTTTTTTTGATGAGACGAACCCAACGGTATGTCCAATTTTGGATTCCGGTGGGCTGTGCACAAAATCGCCCGTTGAGTGGGATTGTGGGCCCGCCAAAATAGCGTCCCGATCAACGGTCTCAGAATCGGACCAAACTTGGCTCACAGGACCAGAAAAATATTTCGAGTCCAATGGCGCAAGTTTCATCGCGATTTGATGAGTGTGCACAAAGTAATTGGGAAATTCCGAAAAGTCCGATACGGGAAAATTTGACGGATACGGGTCAATTTCGTCGCGCACACGCAACCAATTTGAATTCCGTCAAAGTCCGCACGTCCGCAAAGTCGATACGGACCTTTCGGTACTCTCGGTTTGCGACGGGGTCGCCCGGTTTGTCGGAACGTACCTCGTACGGGATTTTTAAGTTTTATAAAAACAAATTTTTCGAAAATTTTAATTTAATTAAACATGAAATTTATTGCAGAATAAATAAATCTATTTGAAGTGGATTCTAGAGGGTCATGTGGACTTTCTACACGAATTGACGGATCTAAAAACGGATTTAAGATGGTGGAGAAATCGAACGGAGAAGTGGGATACCTTGATGTTCAATTCTGCTGTTGTTGGTGGTGTTTGTTGTTGTCGTTGCTGTCGCGGCGCACAAGGCCGAGGGCTGCTCGTTGGAGAGAGGAGAGGAGGATGGATAAGAGAGGAGGTGGAAGGAGGAGTTAGATGAGAAGGGGTTAGGATTTAGTTTTAGGTTTTTACAAAACAAAAACAAAGAATCTCTATTAAAATAGGGTCGGCCCCCCTTTAATCCGAAGTGGTGGGCGCACATGCCTTAGCCGCTGCTGCTTGCAGCTTAGTTTTTGGGTTGGGGTGGTCGGGTGGGGCCGACCACCCATTAGCATATATATTATTTTTTTGTTTTTCTTTTCTTTACAAATCTTTTTTTTTTACTTGACTTATATATATATATATACTTTTAGACACAATTAATCTCACATATTCTAATTAAATAAATACAAGTAAATTTGTAAAAAATTCTAATTTCTTCAAATATAATAAATCTATATATGGAATATTATATATCTTACAAATATTGTATTCCAATCAATATTTCTTAAAATATTTTAAATATGAAATAACAACAAGAAAATTTATTTTTTCTTTAAAACTTATCTTTATATATATATATATATATATATATATATATATATATATATATATATATATATATATATATACACCCAATAAAATATTCACAATCCAAATAAAATTTTAATATTATCTAACCCTATATAAAAATCTATTTAAAACATGTTTAATTATATAACCAAATTCAATTGACCATAAAAGGACAACCAATAATAATATTAAATAATTGTTTATTTAATTCCTGAAAAATACTTTAATAATAATGAAATAATAAAAATAGCCCGATGGTGGTTTTGGTGAACTTATTCCGCACACTCTCATTCGGGTCCAGAAGAATATTACACAATTATTGAAACACATTATTAAATAACAATAATACTAATAATTGTATAAATAAATATTTAATTAGAAATATACATCCAGTCTTAAAATAATTTAATAAATATTTGCACACACATAAAATACGCCTACGTGGCCATCTTGGTCACACCACATGCCTACATGGACTTAAATTGTTCGGGCCCTGTTCGGGCTGAATTGGCCAAATCGAGTCACAAAAAAATAATAATAAAACCACAAATTGTATAAATTTATTTTTTAAGTCTAATAAAATAATAAAAAATAATTTAAAAAAATAGGGGTTTTACATCCTACCCAACTTACAAGAATTTCGTCCTCAAAATTTAGAATTAATAGGGTAGATAGGATTGAGGGATAGGAAGAGTTCGTCAATACCAAAATACAATTAAATTTTGGAGGAGGCGATAAAACGGCGCTCAACACCACCATGCAATAGAAAATTTTGGAGTTGATATATATACAAAATATATCATGGTTATGGAATTCAAATAAGGATTGCTAGTGAGGGTAACAAAATTTCGATAATCCAATTTTTAGAGAACAATAAGAAATTGAATAGGCCAAAGAGAATAACTTAGACATTTGGGAGATATGGTTCCTTGAGAGAAAGCTGGATACTAATCATCTGGGTTGAGAGTTAGATTTAAGTGAACGATTAGAATCATTCTCGAGTGCTCAAGAATAATTGGAAGGACACGATAATAATTCTAGGGTGGAGAAAATGAGGAGTAGTTAAGGGCGAGGATATAGCCACATGAGTCGGTCGGTGGCTATCTACACTTGTGTATAAATAACCGATTGGGCAACCAAAGATGATACCTTGAGTCTATCTTAGCAAGTACAGTGCCTTGTCTTTCCAAAATAAGTAAAAGACAAGAACAACAAAGGTTTCAAAGACGGTGTTATATATTGAGTACGAATTGCGGGGTTCATAGGCGGCAAAAATAATTCAAAAAAGGAATTGCCAAGGCTGCCACGGATGAGACTCTAAGGCAAGTTTACTATGTCTTCATCCACGTAGAATAATATATGATAAGCGAACCAAAGTACAGTAGGTTGATCATACCATCATGCACCAGTTCTGATTAGACAATATGTTAGTGGGTGCACCCAATAAAATATGTCATGATCAAGCTTGATAACGAAATAAGCTTGCAAAACTGAAGCTACGTTGGCAGCGTGAGATAGTCAAAATATGAGCAAGGGAGGTACTGATGAAGGAAATTTTAAATAGTCCCAGATCTTTTAAAATCAAGGAGCGCCCGAAGTTTGGGCCTATACAGTTGTCCTAGTGTTTCTTCATTTATGGCTTGGTAGACTAGATAAGGTAGGGTCCTCTGAATTTATAGTCTAAGTGAATTACTAATGTGGTTCACAAGGAAAAAGGTCTGTTAGGGGTGAGATATTCTACCAAACTTACAAGAGTTAAACTATTAGTACCATGGGACAATGAGTCAAGCAATCGAGATAAAGCACAAATTTAAGCATTTAAGGAATTAAGTAGCACAAAATCATATATCGGTCGAAAGAATTGAGTCGAGGTTGAATCCCTATCCGTGGTCGAAAATATATCGGTATCATGGTAAAGATTTTAGTTTGGCCATTTTGACCATAAGGTCATATCAAAAAAATAGAGTACAAGGAGGTGGGTTTTGGTGGGACATGATATGTCTACAGGAAGGTGGGCTCGTCTAGGTCTTATATATGAAATTTGTTGGAGGAAAAAGTCTAGTGTTGTACTCCAAATATCCAAGTCACGGTAAGGGACGCCAAAAGATCTAAAATAGAAAGTGGGAATTCACGAGGTGATAATTAGTGCACAAATATAAAGGAGATCAAGTTAAAACATGAGATAAAATTAATTAAAGAATCCATAAAAATAATTTAGGAACACAATTCCGGAGAGAAGATAGTCTCCCAGATGAATACAGCTAAGGAACCATTAAATCATTATTCAAATTGCAAGTGGGTTAGAAGGTCGCAATTAAAAGATCTAGAATTGAAGGAAGGTCGAGTAAGCCGAGGTGGAAATACAGTCACATAGCTGGGTAGATGACTAACAACACTTGTGTATATACTACTATCATGGTCATAAGTGATATGACAATTAGTGTGGAATACTTCTAACTCTTTAGGGCTACCTTTGTGGCCTATCATTAATATTTTAACTCAAGTTCCTCCAAAAGTTTCAAAATTAAACTTTCAAAAATAAACCACCCAAAATTTGTATTCACTCCAAGTCGTTCCAATTCATCATAAAATTTTAAATCACTCTCATAAATCTAAAAGCAAAATTTTATCACGTTACTGCTAACTTTTTCCAAAATTAACGTTTAAATTCAACTATTTAACTCAAGAGTTCAAAATTTACTGTCACTCTCCAATCCTAGAATACGTATTTTAATACGTAAACCGATAAATTATATTTACCTTGAATTTATACGATATTTATTATGCTGTATTTCTTCATGCATTTCCCAAAAATATTCGATAAAATATTATTTTCTAATTTATTTTCTGCATTTGGGCCTACAGTTTTGGCTCATTTGGGTAACCTATTCTTGGTTCACCAATGGTTCATCATGAACCCTTTGGTTCATCATGAACCCATGGGTCCAAGATCTTTATATATAACTCATCTCATTCTCTCTCCTCTCATTTACTTCCTCTCATTTATTTCCTCCACCAACCAAGGCAAGTACCAACTTGCTCAAGAGATGGATCCATAATTTTGTCAATGATTTCTTACAAAACTATTTGCCAAAACATGTTCTTCTCCTCAATCTATACTAGTTTAGAACTTGGAAATTTCCATTTTGAAGCTTTGATTTTTGTAGATCTAAGTTTTAATCATTTTCGGATTTCCTTGGTCTTGATCTATTTTCGTTGGGATTTTGTGGGTTTTGATGCTTCCATGTGGAAGAGAATTCCATTTCACCTAAGATGGAACTTTGGAAATCCGGATTTGGAGTTCGGATGGCCAAATTGTGATGTTTTGAAGCTTTGGGTTCAACCATGGTGTTCTTGCTGTTTGGAGAAGACAGAGAGCAGTGTGCCGAGCTGCTTAGCTTACGCACACTGAGCTGCGCATGCTCTTTAGCGCTGCGTACGCAGCCTTGAGTACGCTTCCTGTTGGAAGCGTGTCTCCCCTTGAGTAAGCCTGCGTGACTTTTCACGTACGCTGCCTTGAGTAAGCCTGCGTGACTTTTCACGTACGCTGCCTTGAGTGAGCCTGCGTGACTTTTCACGTACGTTGCCTTGAGTAAGCCTGCGTGACTTTTCACGTACGCTGCCTTGAGTAAGCCTGCGAGACTTTTCACGTACGCTGCCTTGAGTGAGCCTGCGTGACTTTTCACGTACGCTGCCTTGAGTGAACCTGCGTGACTTTTCACGTACACAGCTCCCCTTGAGCGTGCGTGCTTTTGTGCGTACGCTTTTGATATTTTATCAGATATTATATGCCCATTTTATATCCTTACGCCTTTTGTCCCGAGCATGAAATGAGCACTAATGTGACCCCGAAGAACAAAGTGTTCCTACCCGATACATGTACCTGAATGTCCCAGTTCTTGTTCATGCTCGACAAATGACTCATAACTCTACGTGGCGTGTTTGCAATGATGCATTACACTAAGAAGGATAGCACATGTTGACATACTGATTGACATAGATCCTCTTTGGGGTACTCGTACTAAAGTACGACTTTAGGAGGATAATCATGCAGGCCACAGCATGTGAGTCCAAGATTTCACCTAGGATTAAATTAGGCAACTAAACATACTAGATGCATGGGGAGGGCAAAATCCCGAGATCGTGTTACACCAGCCGCCTTGAGATATTGTCTTGACGCGCCGGCTGGTCTCCACGGATACTGTGTCATCCGCAACGAACGGATGACTATATCCGATTAATTCCTGCTATATATTATATGTCTTGGCAAGGTGGCCTTACGAGGGACCTGTGCTCAATGACACCTGTCTACGCGAACCCCTGGGTTGGCTAGCCTTGCTGGAAAGATACGATCTGAGGATTTTGAAATAACATGATGCGAGGATAACCTCGTCCCACTAGAAACTCGTAGACTTGATTGGCCGCGAAAACGACTTGCGTGTATCTTATTACCTTCCGTGAATAACTGAGGGAAGCGGACTGTCATGGTACGTGATCCAACCCATGTTCTTGTTTGATTGTTGGGTTGGTTATCGTACTATGACAGGCTGTGGACCGAAGTTATGAACGGAAGACTTATTCTGGTTGTGAAGTGCTACTTCTGTGAATGACTGAGGAACATGGTCTATCATGGTACATGATCCAACCCATGTTCTTGTTTGATTGTTGGGTTGGTTATTGTGCTGCGATAGGCTATCGACCGAAGTTACGATCAGAAGATTTTATTGTTTATACCTTTTTAACTTATGTGAAAGTTATAGAGTACGACACGTCCCGACTCCATGCGGCACCTTTTGTCCTTGTTTGGTTGTAAGGGTGCCATATGGGTTCGAGGATGTTGCGCTACCCTATAATAGTTGCATAAGTATTACTATTATCAATCATTCTATTATCTGGGTTTTTTAATCTTAAACTCTTGTGCCCCCTTTGGCGGTACTTGCTATTCGGGGCTGACCCCGCTGGTTTTGTTTGGCCAGATCTCGTAGCAGAGCCAGAGGACACGATCTTCCTCCCTGACATCCATGGTGCATACTAGGAGCATGGCGGTTCGGGGACTCGAGTGGGTTTCTTCTCCACCACTCCTGCTTATATTTTGTGCGGCATTTAGCCACCGGCACCTATTAGCCGGATTACATGATATTTTGTGTCAGTACAGAATTGTAAATAAACAGACTGCAGCTGTGTATAATTTTGTACTCCTGACTCTCTGAGATAGCTAAATTATAAAGCTAGTCTCTCATGATCATTTTGATGAAGCGTCAGGGACACCTTACTGCTTTATCTTTAATGTTCATTTAATTGCTGATGTGACTTGATTGATTGAGACATAGAACTCTGTGGGACCATAGGAGACTTGATTGTAGCATGTACCCCCTAGTCTCTCGACAGCCACGATCGCCGTATGACGTTACGTACCTCATATGGAGTAGCTGGCCTAGTCCGTCTCCGTATTTCGGCACTGGGGCGTGACAAGGTTTTAGTGGTGGCCCATGCAGGTCTGTTTTTCAGACTTGTGGGGTATTGCGAATTATTAGGAGTCTCAATCAAAACTTGTTCTCCTTGAAATTCTGTTTCGAATTCTCTGTCCTTGCCTTGATCTCTAACCTGACTTGCATCCTCGAAATCTTCCTCGTTCGAACTTGATAATCTTATATCTCTCTCTATAGGGGTGCTTCATTCTCAGTAGCGGGTGAGGCCCAAGAGGAAGAGCAGCGAGAGCATGGCTCGACTGGGCACCAGCAGGGGAGAGAACCTTCCCCAGGGCAGACACGAGCAGAAATGGAACCAGAGGCAGTGCAGCCGCAGGTTATTGAAACTCCTGTAGCACCAGCAGCGACGACAGTACCAGATGCCGTAGCACTCCTGGAGATCATCCGGGGGATTCTTGTCACTCACCAACAGCAACAGACTCAGCAGCAGGAGCAGAACGTGTTGCTGAACCAAGGGATTCAGTTAGCTCTTGAGAGGAGTGCCGGGGTTGACTCGGGAGCATCAGGAAGGTTCCGTCGCTTGAACCCGAGGTATTTTGATGGCACGGAGGATGCCATCACTGCGGATGCATGGATTCAAGACATTGAAGCCATTCTTGTGGCAGCCAAGGTTCCAGATGATGAGAAGGTTGATCAGGTCAAATTAGTACTTCAGGATCTTGCCCGCGACTGGTGGACATCAGAAGAAGTTGGTATAAGACGCCCTGTTCGTTGGACCACCTTCAGTGAAAGATTCAAGGCCAAGTATTTTGGCGTAGTAGCTCGATATGAGCTCCAGCAGAAGTTTATCAGTCTCAAACAAGCAGGCAAGACCGTAGATGGGTATACAGCAGAGTTCTGCAGATTGTGCCGTTTCGTACCAGCAATGGTGGCAACGGAGCCAGAGAAAGCTATGAGGTTCCAGCAAGGACTTCATTTGGAACTATTACAGCTTGTGGAAGGACACGACTACCAGACGTTTGACGCTGTTTTGACGGCCGCTCGGAGGCACGAGCTTACCCAGGAGAGGTTGGCATCGAGGACAGGAGGTCAGAAGAGATCTCATTCCCAGGTTAGAGGAGGAGCAATGCAGCGAGCGTCGGCACCAGCACCCGGTGTACGTATTCATGATGCAGGAGCGTCGCGGAGGACGGTCGTGTCAACTAATACAGCGCCAGTTCGGCATCAGCAGCCGAGGAACCAACAACAGCGTCAGGGAGCACCCCAGGGCTGTACATTCTGTGGAAAGGCAGGGCACACGAGGGAGGTGTGCCGGTCAGCGAATGGCTTATGCTTGAGGTGTGGTAGTTCAGACCACCGTATCTCCACTTGTCCTGTAATGCAGAGGCCAGGAGGGCCAGCTCAACAGTTTACAGCATTGCCAGCTCCGATGGCAACCCCGAGTGGAGGGCCAGTATTAGCAGTAAGGCCCCTAGCCCAGCGTCTACCAACGCAGGCTCAGATGTTCCGCCAGGCACAGGAAGCCGAAGGCCCTCAGAGGCAGCAACAGCATGGTCGAGGAAGGCCGCAACAAGGAGCTCAGCGGGGCCAGGGACAGGCTCTCACATTATCCTTGGGAGAGGCTCTAGCGTCTAGTGACGTGGTGGCAGGTAAAATTCTCGTCACCTCATTTCCCGCTGTAGCATTATTTGATTCAGGCGCTACTCATTCATTCATCTCTGCATAATATGCTACACGGATTGGATTAGAGTTTGAGGCATTGCCGGAGAGGATGGATATACTCACCGGCAATGGGATCGTAGAAGTTAGCAGAGTGCGCTTTTCATGTCCGGTGGAGGTGTGTGGGCATTTACTGCCCGCATCATTGATTGAATTCCCTATGGAGAATTTTGATGTCGTTCTTGGCATGGACTGTTTGAGAGACAGTCATGCGACAATTGATTGTAGAGGAGGTAGGGTCATATTCAGCGTTCCTGGGATGGAGCAGTTCATCTTTACTCGAACCTTGAAGAATCAGGCCGGAGGCGTCATCTCAGCAGCAGTGTCAGAGCCAGGACAGATTCCGAAAGTGGTCGAAGATTTTCTCGACGTCTTCCCTGATGAGCTCCCAGGGATACCCCCAATCAGAGAGGTAGAATTTAGCATTGAGTTGAACCCTGGAACGAGGCCTATTGCAGACAGAGTTTACAGAATGTCGCCATCAGAACAGGATAAGTTGTATCAACATGAAGAAGAGTTGAAGTCTAAGGGATTCATCCGAGACAGTAAATCGCCCTGGGCCGCGCCAGTGATTCTAGTTCCCAAGAAGGATGGGTCGACGAGGATGTGCATCGACTACCGCAAGCTGAATGCAGTAACAGTGAAGAATAAGTACCCACTACCAAGGATTGATGACCTGTTTGACCAGTTGAGCAAGGCCAGCATCTTTTCCAAGATCGATCTTCGGTCAGGATACTATCAAGTAAGAGTCCGGGAGCAAGACATACCGAAGACAGCATTCAGATATAGATATGGGCATTATGAGTTTTTAGTAATGCCCTTTGGACTAACCAACGCCCCCGCAGTATTCATGGATTTAATGAACCGCATCTTTCTGCCGTATTTGGATAAATTTGTGGTGGTGTTCATAGATGACATTCTTGTCTATTCCAGCAGTGAAGAGGAGCATGAGAAACATCTTAGGACTGTCTTACAGACATTGAGGGAGCATCAACTTTATGCGAAGCTCGACAAGTGTGAATTCTGGTTAGATCACATTTTGTTCCTGGGGCATGTAATTTCTGGGGCAGGAGTGTCAGTGGATCCGAAGAAGATTGGGGCCGTAGAGCATTGGCCAGTCCCGAGAACGGTTGCAGAAGTGCGAAGTTTCTTAGGATTAGCTGGTTACTACAGAAGGTTCGTGGCGGATTTTGCCAAGATCTCTGCGCCCTTAACGCGTTTGACGCACAAGGACGTAGAGTTTGTTTGGTCAGCTAGCTGTCAGGCATCATTTGAAGAATTGAAGAAGAGATTGATCTCAGCCCCGATCTTGACGCTTCCAGTAGGAGCGGAAGGCTTTACAGTATATTATGACGCATCTGGGAAGGGTCTTGGATGTGTATTGATGCAGCACGGAAAGGTGATAGCATATGCGTCTCGACAGCTTCGAGACCATGAGAAGAATTACCCGACTCATGATTTGGAGTTAGCAGCTGTGGTGTTTTCACTCAAGTTGTGGAGGCATTATTTATACGGGGATCGGGTAGAGATCTATACTGATCATAAGAGTTTGAAATACGTATTCACGCAGCGAGATTTGAACATGAGGCAAAGAAGATGGTTAGAACTACTGAAGGATTTTGACTTAGATCTTCAGTATCATCCAGGCAAGGCGAATATAGTTGCAGATGCACTGAGTAGGAGAGACAGTGCCTTTATCTTGACCTCGCAGAAGCATATTTTAGAAGACCTTCAGAGTATGGGAATCGAAGTAGTTTTGCCAAGGGATATAGGAAGAATGACCAGTATGCAGATTCAGTCAACCTTAGTAGAGAGGATAAGGGCAGCACAAGCAGGAGATCCACAGATTCAGAAGTTGCGGTCGGAGTGTGAATCAGGCCGTAGGAAGGTGTTAGTGATTCATGAAGATGGTACGCTCAGGTTTGGAAACAGACTCTGTGTACCGAGTGGAGACCTTCGACAAGAAGTTATGTCCGAAGCTCATAGTTCTATTTACTCCATTCATCCAGGAGGAACGAAGATGTATCGAGATATCAGGCAGTTCTTTTGGTGGAATGGCATGAAAAGAGAGATAACGAGATTTGTATCCAAGTGTCTGGTATGTCAGCAGGTGAGCGTCGAGCAGCAGAGACCAGCAGGATTGCTACAGCCGCTTCCTATCCCAGAATGGAAATGGGAGCACATCACGATGGATTTTGTGACCGGTTTACCTAGATCCCCGGCTGGCAAGAATGCAGTCTGGGTAATAGTAGATCGACTCACGAAGGTCGCTCATTTCCTTCCCTTCCGAGTTGGACAGACTACTGAACAGCTAGCAGAAATGTACATGAAGCAGATAGTAAGGCATCACGGTGTTCCAGTTAGTATAGTATCAGATCGGGATACGCGGTTTACTTCCCATTTTTTACGGAGCTTACACCAAAGTTTGGGAACCAAGTTAAGATTCAGTACTGCTTATCATCCACAAACTAACGGACAATCAGAAAGAACCATTCAGACATTAGAAGATATGCTACGGGCGTGTACCTTGGATTTTGGCGGATCTTGGGAGGATCACCTTCATCTAGTGGAGTTCTCCTATAACAACAGCTATCAGGCTAGCATTCAGATGGCCCCGTTCAAAGCATTGTACGGAAGGAAGTGCAGGTCCCCTTTGGCATGGGACGACGTCGGAGAACGGAAGTTGTTGGGGCCAGAGATGATCACGCAGACTGTGGAGATAGTTAAGTTGGTCAGAGAGCGCCTTCGAGTTGTACAGGACCGACATCATCATTGGACAGATCAGCATCGTAGGCCTCTAGAGTTTAGAGTTGGCGACCAAGTGTTTCTGCGGATTTCGCCTACTCGGGGTATCATCAGATTTGGAACCCGGGGAAAGCTTAGTCCAAGATAAGTTGGTCCTTTTAAGATTCTCGCTCGGATAGGTGATGTGGCTTATCGACTTGCCCTTCCGCCTTCGTTGACTGGCATACATGATGTGTTTCATGTGTCCCAATTACGTGGGTATGTCCCGGATCCGAGTCATGTCCTCGATCATTCTGAGTTAGTCGTTGGTACCGACCTAACTTACGAGGAACAACCCGTGTCTTTTTTGGACCGGCGAGAGAAGGTGCTCAAGAATCGGACGATAAGCCTTGTCCGTGTTTCTTGGAACCATCACTCTTCGGGAGAGTCAACCTGGGAGCACGAGGACGAGATCAGATCTCGGTATCCGCATTTGTTTGACTAATAAGGTATATTTTTGCACCTTATTGACACGATTCCATGCTTATCTGCACCTGCTTATTTTGCACTTTGTGATGTATGATAATAACTGCTATGATAATTAACTTGTATATGATTGTGCCTTGCTTGCCCTGATTTCACTATCCTGTCTTGGCTGGAATTTCGAGGACGAAATTTTTCTAAGAAGGGTAGAGATGTCACTCCCCAATCCTGGAATACGTATTTTAATACGTAAACCGATAAATTATATTTACCTTGAATTTATACGATATTTATTAAGCAGTATTTCTTCATGCATTTCCCAAAAATATTCGACAAAATATTATTTTCTAATTTATTTTCTACATTTGGGCCTACAGTTTTGGCTCATTTGGGTAACCTATTCTTGGTTCACCAATGGTTCATCATGAACCCTTTGGTTCATCATGAACCCATGGGTCCAAGATCTTTATATATAACTCATCTCATTCTCTCTCCTCTCATTTACTTCCTCTCATTTATTTCCTCCACCAACCAAGGCAAGTACCAACTTGCTCAAGAGATGGATCCATAATTTTGTCAATGATTTCTTACAAAACTATTTGCCAAAACATGTTCTTCTCCTCAATCTATACTAGTTTAGAACTTGGAAATTTCTATTTTGAAGCTTTGATTTTTGTAGATCTAAGTTTTAATCATTTTCGGATTTCCTTGGTCTTGATCTATTTTCGTCGGGGTTTTGTGGGTTTTGATGCTTCCATGTGGAAGAGAATTCCATTTCACCCAAGATGGAACTTTGGAAATCTGGATTTGGAGTTCGGATGGCCAAGTTGTGATGTTTTGAAGCTTTGGGTTCAACCATGGTGTTCTTGCTGTTTGGAGAAGACAGAGAGCAGTGTGCCGAGCTGCTTAGCTTACGCACACTGAGCTGCGCGCGCTCTTTAGCGCTGCGTACGCAGCCTTGAGTACGCTTCCTGTTGGAAGCGTGTCTCCCCTTGAGTAAGCCTGCGTGACTTTTCACGTACGCTGCCTTGAGTAAGCCTGCGTGACTTTTCACGTACGCTGCCTTGAGTAAGCCTGCGTGACTTTTCACATACGCTGCCTTGAGTGAGCCTGCGTGACTTTTCACGTACGTTGCCTTGAGTAAGCCTGCGTGACTTTTCACGTACGCTGCCTTGAGTAAGCCTGCGAGACTTTTCACGTACGCTGCCTTGAGTGAGCCTGCGTGACTTTTCACGTACGCTGCCTTGAGTGAACCTGCGTGACTTTTCACGTACGCAGCTCCCCTTGAGCGTGCGTGCTTTTGTGCGTACGCTTTTGATATTTTATCAGATATTATATGCCCATTTTATATCCTTACGCCTTTTGTCCCGAGCATGAAATGAGCACTAATGTGACCCCGGAGAACAAAGTGTTCCTACCCGATACATGTACCTGAATGTCCCAGTTCTTGTTCATGCTCGACAAATGACTCGTAACTCCACGTGGCGTGTTTGCAATGATGCATTACACTAAGGAGGATAGCACATGTTGACATACTGATTGACATGGATCCTCTTTGGGGTACTCGTACTAAAGTACGACTTTAGGAGGATAATCATGCAGGCCACAGCATGTGAGTCCAAGATTTTACCTAGGATTAAATTAGGCAACTAAACATACTAGATGCATGGGGAGGGAAAAATCCCGAGATCGTGTTACACCAGCCGCCTTGAGATATTTTCTTGACGCGCCGGCTGGTCTCCACGGATATTGTGTCATCCGCAACGAGCGGATGACTGTATCCGATTAATTCCTGCTATATATTATATGTCTTGGCAAGGTGGCCTTACGAGGGACCTGTGCTCAATGACACCTGTCTACGCGAACCCCTGGATTGGCTAGCCTTGCTGGAAAGATACGATCTGAGGATTTTGAAATAACATGATGCGAGGATAACCTCGTCCCACTAGAAACTCGTAGACTTGATTGGCCGCGAAAACGACTTGCGTGTATCTTATTACCTTCCGTGAATAACTGAGGGAAGCGGACTGTCATGGTACGTGATCCAACCCATGTTCTTGTTTGATTGTTGGGTTGGTTATCGTACTATGACAGGCTGTGGACCGAAGTTATGAACGGAAGACTTATTCTGGTTGTGAAGTGCTACTTCTGTGAATGACTGAGGAACTTGGTCTATCATGGTACATGATCCAACCCATGTTCTTGTTTGATTGTTGGGTTGGTTATTGTGCTGCGATAGGCTATCGACCGAAGTTACGATCAGAAGATTTTATTGTTTATACCTTTTTAACTTATGTGAAAGTTATAGAGTACGACACGTCCCGACTCCATGCGGCACCTTTTGTCCTTGTTTGATTGTAAGGGTGCCATATGGGTTCGAGGATGTTGCGCTACCCTATAATAGTTGCATAAGTATTACTATTATCAATCATTCTATTATCTGGGTTTTTTAATCTTAAACTCTTGTGCCCCCTTTGGTGGTACTTGCTATTCGGGGCTGACCCCGCTGGTTTTGTTTGGCCAGATCTCGTAGCAGAGCCAGAGGACACGATCTTCCTCCCTGACATCCATGGTGCATACTAGGAACATGGCGGTTTGGGGACTCGAGTGGGTTTTTTCTCCACCACTCCTGCTTATATTTTGTGCGACATTTAGCCACCGGCACCTATTAGCCGGATTACATGATATTTTGTGTCAGTACAGAATTGTAAATAAACAGACTGCAGCTGTGTATAATTTTGTACTCCTGACTCTCTGAGATAGCTAAATTATAAAGCTAGTCTCTCATGATCATTTTGATGAAGCGTCAGGGACACCTTACTGCTTTATCTTTAATGTTCATTTAATTGCTGATGTGACTTGATTGATTGAGACATAGAACTCTGTGGGACCATAGGAGACTTGATTGTAGCATGTACCCCCTAGTCTCTCGATAGCCACGATCGCCGTATGACGTTACGTACCTCATATGGAGTAGCTGGCCTAGTCCGTCTCCGTATTTTGGCACTGGGGCGTGACATTTACGAATCCATAAAAATTTCACAATCAACCAAAAATTTAACACTCTAAAATTTTTCAATAACTCATAATATAACTCTTAGCATATTAAGAGCAATCTCAAAAATTAAGCTCAATGCTCTCATCAATTTTAACTTCTATTCATGCTAAGTTATTCCAACAAAATCACAACTTTTAAATGGTAACTTCCTTTGATTAATCAAAATAACTTTCCATCACATCCTTCGAAATTCTCCCAAAATTTTTAATATTAGCAATCCCTCATTAAACTAAATTTTCAAATAATCTTATCAGTCAATTTTTTTTTTTACCAAAAATCTAAATAGATTTGTAAATCCTCAATCATAGGGCACCATTTAAAATAAAAATTTCTCAAAAATCGTTTTCATAACTCTAAAATATTTTAAACCAAAAATTTAGAAATTATTACTTCCACTTAAAATTCAAAATTTACTAAACACGAAAATCGCAAGTTGTACGACGCAAATTTAAATAATTTATACAACCACATTTGAAATCTAAGATCATTCTCAAATCAAATTTATAACTTTTCAAATGTGTATAACTATAATCCAATAAATCATAAATATCACAACTCGAAATTCAAATCAATTTTTTTTTATTGTTCGAAGATGTATAGCTATAACCCCATAATTTACAAATATCAAAACTCAAAAATCCAATCAATTTCTTAAATCAATGGTATAAAGATTCTATATATATATATATATATATATATATATATATATATATATATATATATATTCCTTCATGCAGTATCAATCTATGGTGTTTACCATTTAGAAATCTCAAGATTAAAACTTCCCTTGGTAATATCCTACTTCACAAATTACTAATCATTAAATCACACTAAAAAGCCCTTTTTAACTCAATTAGCGTCTTGAATGTATTCCAATTGCTAATATAACCATTCTAGCCATGTGTTTGACCTATGAGCATATACTAGTGTAGTCATCTTTCTAGTTGACACTAAGCACGAAAATAAGATTCAACGGTAGAAAGAAATCAAGCAAGATGCAATTCAAGGAGGTCGAACAAGAGTTCAAAATTTGAAGCCAAGGGAAGAGGTCAAGCTGTATGGATAAGATTCCTAGATTCTAATCCTATGTTGCAGGTTCACATCGGTACAGTAACGTAACCGAAGTGACAAACTCGACTTGCATGGGCCACCATAAAAACATGTAACGTCCCAGTCCCAAAATACGTAGGACTAGGTACATCGACATGCCAGCTGTATACATACGAAGTATACTCCAATATATGGAAACCTCGTAGGAATACAAAAGCTGCAAAATGCAGTAGAACCATAATAACTAAATCTCATACACTAGATAAATAAATGATATAAAAGCAACTTTGAATTGGTCATGTATACAATCGTTGGGCGGAGACAAAGTCCACTACCAACCATCTCAAATAAAATGTATAAGAAGTGATCGATAAAATAACGAGACAAACCAAGCGCAATCGTCTTCGAAAGAATGAAGAAGATCACGGTCTTGGCTAAAACACCTGCAAAATCACAGAAAGCACACACCTGGAGAGATAACCAGATCCTCAGAGGGACGTAACAAGATACATGAAGAACATGCCATATGAACTGAATATAAATGCACCATAAAATAAAGATAAAGTAAAAGCGTCCAAACCATAACACGGCTCAATATCCCATCATCGAAACAATAGGCTACCCCTACAATCAAACAAGGACAAGGGGTAACTTACTATTCCGCGATGTGACATTTTCCCATGCCATGATTGGAACATGAAATTTGCTAAGTCTCCTAACCTTTCTAGTAGACAATTTAGAAGACATATCGATGTATGGGCAGGTGAAGGCTGACTCCCCCAGGACAAGGTAACAACTCTCAACACGCACACGTCAATACCAATACTATCAGCCGGCATAACTCGAGGCTAGCGGCCCACGTGACCCATCAGTCCACATAGCTCGAGGCTAGTGACCCTCGCGACTCGACTACCGTAGTACGTAGTTACTACAGTTTTTTGGATTTGGGGTAGCCCATACATTTAATTGTCTTCTCCCTCCCAAGGACACTAGCAAGAGGTAGTTCGCTAAGACTTGGTCCATATGCATATAAAAAGACAAGAAGGAAAAATAACTGAAGCAAAATAAAATGAACTAAAAATAGCAAGTAATGGATCCAACTGAAAATAGATAATAAATATGCAGTAAATAAATAAATAAAGATGCATCTAATTATAAACAGTAAATAAGGCAAGGTATCTTGCCTGCGGGTGGTGTGAGAAGCAGCAAAATCCAACAATCAGAATCGTCAACACGAAAGTCAAAATCCACAAGAAGCTCCGGATGCTGAAACAAACATCACGAACGAGTTTGGAATAAAAGATATACCTAGGAAATGCCTGTCCAAAAGTTAAATTCTGGAACAGGGACAAAATCGTAATTTCGGTTCAAAACGATGTCCGTCGTTGGACCCGCTTTGCACCGAAATGCGTGCCAATGTCTACGGTCTCTAAAGTCGTCAAACTACATGTCTACAGATTTGTTTTGATGAGACGAACCCAACGGTATGCCCAATTTTGGATTCCGGTGGACTGTGCACAAAATCGCCCGTTGAGTGGGATTGTGGGCCCGCCAAAATAGCGTCCCGATCAACGGTCTCAGAATCGGACCAAACTTGGCTCACAGGACCAAAAAAATATTTCGAGTCCAATGGCGCAAGTTTCATCGCGATTTGATGAGTGTGCACAAAGTAATTGGGAAATTCCGAAAAGTCCGATACGAGAAAATTTGACGGATACGGGTCAATTTCGTCGCGCACACGCAACCAATTTGAATTTCGTCAAAGTCCGCACGTCTGCAAAGTCGATACGGACCTTTCGGTACTCTCGGTTTGCGACGGGGTCGCCCGGTTTGTCGGAACGTACCTCGTACGGGATTTTTAAGGTTTATAAAAACAAATTTTTCGAAAATTTTAATTTAATTAAACATGAAATTTATTGCAGAATAAATAAATCTATTTGAAGTGGATTCTAGAGGGTCATGTGGACTTTCTACACGAATTGACGGATCTAAAAACGGATTTAAGATGGTGGAGAAATCGAACGGAGAAGTGGGATACCTTGATGTTCAATTCTGCTGTTGTTGGTGGTGTTTGTTGTTGTCGTTGCTGTCGCGGCGCACAAGGCCGAGGGCTGCTCGTTGGAGAGAGGAGAGGAGGATGGATGAGAGAGGAGGTGGAAGGAGGAGTTAGATGAGAAGGGGTTAGGATTTAGTTTTAGGTTTTTACAAAACAAAAACAAAGAATCTCTATTAAAATAGGGTCGGCCCCCCTTTAATCCGAAGTGGTGGGCGCACATGCCTTAGCCGCTGCTGCTTGCAGCTTAGTTTTTGGGTTGGGGTGGTCGGGTGGGGCCGACCACCCATTAGCATATATATTATTTTTTTTGTTTTTCTTTTCTTTACAAATCTTTTTTTTTTTACTTGACTTATATATATATATATATACTTTTAGACACAATTAATCTCACATATTCTAATTAAATAAATACAAGTAAATTTGTAAAAAATTCTAATTTCTTCAAATATAATAAATCTATATATGGAATATTATATATCTTACAAATATTGTATTCCAATCAATATTTCTTAAAATATTTTAAATATGAAATAACAACAAGAAAATTTATTTTTTCTTTAAAACTTATCTTTATATATATATATATATATATATATATATATATAATATATATATATATATATATATATATATATATATATATATATATATATATATATATTTTATATATATATATATATATATATATATATATATATATATATATATATATATATATATATATATATATATATATATATATATATATATATATATATATAAAATATATATAAAATATATATATATATATATATATATATATATATATATATATATATATATATATATATATATATACACCCAATAAAATATTCACAATCCAAATAAAATTTTAATATTATCTAACCCTATATAAAATCTATTTAAAACATGTTTTATTATATAACCAAATTCAATTGACCATAAAAGGACAACCAATAATAATATTAAATAATTGTTTATTTAATTCCACAAAAATACTTTAATAATAATGAAATAATAAAAATAGCCCGATGGTGGTTTTGGTGAACTTATTCCGCACACTCTCATTCGGGTCCAGAAGAATATTACACAATTATTGAAACACATTATTAAATAACAATAATACTAATAATTGTATAAATAAATATTTAATTAGAAATATACATCCAGTCTTAAAATAATTTAATAAATATTTGCACACACATAAAGTACGCCTACGTGGCCATCTTAGTCACACCACATGCCTACATGGACTTAAATTGTTCGGGCCCTGTTCGGGCTGAATTGGCCAAATCGAGTCATAAAAAAAAAAATATTAAAACCACAAATTATATAAATTCATTTTTTAAGTCTAATAAAATAATAAAAAATAATTTAAAAAAATAGGGGTTTTACACAAAGTAAATCAAACGTGTCGGTTTTGTATGGGTGGGCGAGGAGCTCATTCCACCAGTACAGTTGAGTACTGACACCCACATAGTTTTCTTGTGCAGGCACAGGTAGAAGCTCGTGGCGCGGAGCTCGCTTGGATGCGTCGAGGCACGGAGTTCCTTGGCGATTCGAAGCGTGCGGCCACATGGAGTAAAGACTTATACAGGACATAATGTATGGACGTCGCCTTTCGAAGCATCTGCTGGATCGAGACTTGTATTGAGAGATGAGAGAGAGCTGAGTGACTTGTAATGTGAGATGAGTGAGCTTGAGAGACTTGTAATCTTGGCCTTGCGCCCATTGTAATTTTTGTTTCAATATCAATAAAACAGTGTTTTGCAATGACTTGTGTTTTGTTCTAATTTTTGCTGCTATTATTCAATGTCTCTGCATGGGACTTCTGTGCGACGACCCCGTCGCAGCCGCTGAAATCGACGGTTATGGAATCCGCCTTGCACGAGCGCAATCTTGGCTCGTGCGGCATCACGCCTTAGCGAGGACGATCGCTCCTATGGGAGCGGGGCATGTCACCCGGGGGGGTCTGACCGGGTTATGATCGTACCTGGATCGAGCCTAGATCGGGTCACCGATCGGGTTGGGTCGACCGAATTTAATGGGGTAAATCGGTTCAGTTGGGTTGTTTTCGGGCCGGACTACTGGGCCTAATATTCGGACCCTGCTCGTAATCGGATAGCTTGTGGGCTGGGCCAGGTGGGTCTGTTGGTCGTGCCCGGGCTGACCCAGACCAGATTTAACCGGGCTAGGCCAGGACCGGATTGTGGGACGACTGACCCAACTCACAACTTGAGGACATGACAAATGCCTAATTTTAAACACGACATATTGTAAAATTGAAAGAGAAAGATAATAATTGGTAGCCAAATCAGTCATCTTTTTTCATTGATAATATAGAGAGGGAATATGATAGATGTGTTTGTAGATAGGGATAATGGCATCATATTTGGATTTATCCTAAATCACAACAATCCTCCTTAGTTGTCTACTTTAATTATTGTCTTATTAAAGAAAATTCTATAGAAAAATCCATCTTGGGAAAAAAACCTATTTTTGGGAAAAATTCATAGTAAAAGAAAAGAGTAAAATAATATTCTTCTGGAATATGGTTATTTAATAATATGATTATTCAGTAATCCAAGTGGGTTGACCCAGTGACGTACTCCTATCGATAGCCATCCCGCATTCTATAATTCAAGTCAAATTCCTTCCCATTTAAAACGATTCGAGTTTCGCCCACTACTTTTCTAAGGTCGACACAATTCTTGGTGTATATGCCCAGTCCGACTTAGCCAACCGTGCTTATTTAAAGTTAAACTTGTTTAACCAATTTCTTTTTGTGCGATTTTGCAAAAATATTTAGACTTATTGTATGAACATCTCGTGGGACATTTGAGAGAGAGTGCCAACGTATCAATCGCGGAAGCAACATCAGAGTTTGCGGAAGCGACGTTAGAGTTAGAGAATTCAATCGAAAGTCCAAGAATGTAAAGCCGTGCTCTGATACCATTATGATCACACTACCATCCGATCAACCAACATTCAAGTTCGTTTCAAATCTAATGATCCATCAATATTTCTTCGTAACACGATTTTAAATCCTCGATACTTTGTCGTTCCTCTAGTCTTACTTGAATTCAACGTATCACCTAGTTGGATCATGCACATATTCCAAGCGTCCATAAAATACATGTATTTTAGCCAAGCCTCGTGACAGCGAATCCGCCATCACCACTCGAGTTGAATCGTGCACATATTCAAGCGTCCCTGAAATATGTTCATTTCAGCCAAAACTCGTGAGTGGTGTCTCCACAATTCCTATCTCTCCACACCGGGACGTCTGCCTAACCGCTAGGCTATCCTTCCAGGCTATAGTCAACTGTCAGTATTGGAATCATAGTTCCCCAACAGTAATATCAACACTGGCCCCAATCCTAAGGTCAAACCAAAGTTGATAATACAGGATTTTCTACCCGAGTTCGCATCACTCCGATTTCCAACTTCGAGCATAGATTTCTCCTATTCGCGCTCGCAACACTTAGTCCAAGGGGTCTGAGTCATTTAGCAAAGCCATCTTATCGTAAATTTCGTTCAACCAAATCCTCTGCATATCAATATCGTTTGACTAACAAGCAATTCGCGTAGTCTATCTCTTTGAACCCATTCGATATAATCTACCTATCCAAGTCAAGTTCACCACGAGATGATTTGTCACTAAACTATAATTCTTATTTCATATTCCCTAAGTCGTTTATCACAATGCACATAATCGATCACAAGGTCGTATAGAATAATAATATGTCACGCCTAATCTCACACATGTCTGATTATCCGCGGTGGACATGAAATCACCATACAACGCACCGCAGGATAATCGTTCTCATCGGGATGTGACTCTTGCTTTAAGTCTAGACTAATTCATTCACGATACGTAGATTGGATCGACTCAATCCTCAATTTTTACTTAATCATCAATCACAAGTCCGACCAATCCTAAAATTCACCTTCGTATCAAACCACAAGTCGAAGCATACAAATTGCCACGTCCTGATTTTTTGATTTCGATCATTCTCGCGACATGAATCACCATATCAACGCTCACGCGGAACGATCACCCCAAATCTGACGTGACGCATGTGTGAGACTGGTGTTGCGCTCGTACAAGACAAGAACGTCAATGTTATGGTTATCAATGAAGCAATCAAGACACTCTCGTTTTCATCCAAACATTCATTTCTATCAAAATTCCGAGCATAGCATCCATCAAAACAATAACATTTTACACGATCATCATTCTTCTAATTAGAGTACCCTCGAGTTATCGTACATCAATCTTTGATACGCCTCAATACCATCGATGATATGCATAACCTGACGATCTTAATTTGTAACGAATTTCGAGTCGTGCAACTGCTGCTATCATTCGAACTGGATATACCATAATCTCTTCGATATTCACGATCAATTTCGATCATTATCCCTCGAATCATGTACATTATCAAATCGTTCAAATCCAAAATCACGTACATTCATCCGTCTATCTTAAGTCATCGAGCAACAAATTTTTTTAAGTCGCATCGATCTATGCTAACTCAAATCATCGACTAACATCTATTCTAATCCTTAGAGTCATTCTCAAATATTCAAATTATTTTCATGCACTCTATCATCCAATCGTGCTAACTTTTCGTATATGATTCATATCAATTTTCCTCGATCGAGTCATCCGTTCGTACACCTTAAATTTTCATTGATTCAATTTTTCTACTCAATCATTCTCATATTTCATACTTGCACAATCCCAATCTCATGCACATCATTTCTAATTTGTTCAAATCAATTTCATGCTAGCTATCAAGTCGTGACTAAATTGAAACACTCTTTCTAAGGCTTTGCGTACTCATCACTTGCTGATAGACTTACTGGCACCCGGCATCCTCAATCGATCGATATTCCCGAAACTATCCCATACACCACTCAGGGATGAAGTCATTTGACAAATCCTCAAAACTATCATTTGATTTACAATCGATTACTTCGAATCGTCGTTCGAATCATTTCTCAAATTTTTAAGCACGCTCATCTACATGCATCCACGATAACATCGTCTGATGGCACTCCTATCGATAGCCATCCTGCATTCTATAAGTCAAGTTCCTTCCTGTTTAAAACGATTCGAGTTTCACCCACGACTTTTCTAAGGTCGACACAATTCTTGGTGTATATGCCCAGCCTGACTTAGCCAACTGTGCTCATTTAAAGTTAAACTTGTTCAACCAATTTTTTTTCGTACGATTTTGTAAAAAATATTTAGACTTATTGTATGGACATTCTGTGGGACATTTGAGAGAGAGAGAGCCAACGTATCAATCGCGGAAGCAACATCAGAGTTTGCGGAAGCGACATTAGAGTTAGAGAATTCAATCGAAAGTCCAAGGACGTAAAGCCGTGCTCTGATACCATTATGATCATACTACCATCCGATCAACCAACATTTAAGTTCGTTTCAAATCTAATTATCGTACTACCATTAATATTTTTTCGTAACACGATTTTAAATCCTCGATACTTTGTCGTTCCTCTAGTCTTACTTGAATTCAACGTATCACCTAGTTGGATCATGCACATATTCCAAGCGTCCCCAAAATATATACATTTCAGTCAAGCCTCGTGATAGCGAATCCACCATCACCATTCGAGTTGGATCGTGCATATATTCAAGCGTCCCTAAAATATATACATTTCAACCAAAACTCGTAAGTGGTGTCTCCACAATTCCTATCTCTCCGCACCGGGATGTCTGCCTAACTGCTAGGCTATCCTTCCAGGCTATAGTCAACAGTCAGTATTGGAATCATAGTTCTCCAACAATAATATCAACACTGACCCCATTCCTAAGGTCAAACCAAAGTTGATAATACATGATTTTCTACCCGAGTTCGCATCACTCCGATTTCTAACTTCGAGCATAGATTTCTCCTATTCGCACTCGCAACACATAGTCCAAGGGGTTCGAGTCATTCAACAAAGCTCCATTATGTCACGTCCCCGTCTCGTAGGATCGATCGTCCTCGCTAAGGCATGATACCGCATGAGCTTAGATTGCGCACACGCAATGCGGGTTCCATAACGGCCGATTACAGGCTAAGCGACGGGGTCGTCGCACAGAAGTTCTAAAGTAGAAACATTGAAAGATGCAAACGGAAAGTTGAAAAAAACACAAGTCATATAAAAGATTCTCTTTATTGATATTGAATAAGGATTACAAAGGTAGCACGAGGCCATGATTACAATCAGTCAATCCCAATCTTCTCTTAAGTTACAAGTCACTCTACTCTCTCTCATTTCTCAATACAAAGTTTGACGAGCCAGCGGATGCTTCAGATAGGCGATGTCCATGCATTATGTCCCGTATAAGTCCAGACTCCATATGGCCACATGCCTCGAAACGCCAAGGGACTCCATGCCTCGACGCATCCAAGTGAGCTTCGCGCCAACGAACTTCTACCTGTGCCTGCACATAAATACTGTGTAGGTGTCAGTACTCAACTGTACTGGTGGAGTGAGCTCATCGCCCACCCATACAAAACCAACACGTTAATTTACTTTGTGCAACATAATCCCTTTATGTTTGTCTTTCTATTCTTGCCTTAGGATCGATTTTAGGACATAGACTCTTGGCCTATTTGTGTCTCTAGACCATAATCGTGTTATCGTACCGATAACTTCCTTATCCTTGCCTCTAAACCATTTTTGTTCTCGCAACATCAACGTACCGACTCGTGCTTGCCATATGGCCCATACTTTGGGATGCAACAACATGATTCGTGTCATCGACTTGGTTCGTGCTTCAACATTGAGGTCGTGCCTTGCAACTTAGCATGACTTAACCAAACTTACCTTACGACCCTTCTCGACTTAACTCGAAATGACTCAAGTCCGACTTATGCAACTCTATGCCAACGACTTAATACTCGACGTCGTATCTCGTGTCGAAGCATGTGTCTTTGCTATAGCCAAATCTTAGGCTTCTTAAGACTTGTGTGGTAACCGTACACACCATCTTTATCCCATTCGTGGCGTGCTTGCACTTTCTTTTATTCGACCGACACCATGCATGCAGATTGCCGCTTAGCACACAAACTTATCCATATGAAAGATCACGGCCCCTAGGCCTACTTAGACATGTAGTCTGGCGTAGATAAGACGTCCGGTGCGGGTAGCGAGCCCCGTCGAAGGCCTTGAATCACCTGAGCGGTACAATCCAGCTCAACTACCTTGCTCCCCTCCTAGGCCATGCGGTCCTGTGGCCCCAGGTTTCCGAATCGAGGGTGCGAAACCTTGTCGACAAGTTGTCTAATGATCACGTACTTACGTGGACTTCTAGACTCAAAGTAATGCATGACCTAACCGTCACAACTTACTTTCCTTTGGTTTACTTCTTTTCTTTTCCATACTTCTTTTGAAGAGTCCAAACCAGGGTTGCCTCAGCGATTGACCTACAGTCCCGACATATTTTTCTTCGACGACTGGTCTACAGTCCTGACTTAACTTCCAGTGTTTCCATACTCTTATCGACTTGACTTATGAATGACTAATTCATAGCCTACTAGCATAACTTTGAACAAAATGTGTTCTATACGTGCCATAGACCATGAAACACTTATCTTTGAACCAACCGTGGCTCGTGCCTTAAACCGACTTGTGTTCTATGCGACACTACCGATCAAGTCATACTTTATATGACGATCCTTGAGATCGTGGGACTAGGTGACTTAACAACTGCAGATAACATGTGATAGTGCTTGCTATGACTTCGATAGCCCATCATAACTTTGCCTAACTTAATCGTGCATGTCACGACCCACACCCAGTGTAGGGGCACGAGAAGTGGGTACGTCCAGCCTACGCCGCAGTGTCGGCGGTAGAACGCTATTCTAGGTCATTGTCACAACTAACCACAATATGATATATTCTCCAAACAGAGGCCAAATCACAGAAGGTACAACTCAGTCACAATTCTAAAGATGAAAATAGCACGATATGATAGATATGAAATCTCAAAAGAGAACAAACAAACAGAAGAAAATAAGTCTAAGTGTCTAAATGACACAACATCTCAATATCTACATAATACAATCAAAGACAACACAAATAAAATAAGATAAACTGCCTGGCTATCTAGCCTAAGCAATAGGGATGATGTCCTCAGCTAGAGCTGGATCCTTCTGTGGGTCCAACTCATAAGTGTCGTCTAAGTGGGCTCCATAGTAGGTTGTGCAGAAATCCTCAGTATCATCTGTAATATTTTTAACAGGTCCAGTCAGGATAAAAGCGAATACACAACACTGAAACATGATCATATCATGACAGAATATATAAAAACAAGCAGTAGAGTAAACTATAATGAAAACTATAAGACATGCACAAGAACAGTATAAATAGACAAATCTGAGTACAAGAAGAGTTTGTATATGAAATAAGAACTGTAAGTAAATATAAACGATTAGAGCACAAGATGGTTATGTAAAACAGGCTGGAATATACAATAAAATGGGTCTCTATTATACGTGAGGGCATAATGGGCATACACAATATTTATACAAAATGGGATTTGATCACATAACCATTTTCTACTCACCCTCCCCAATCAATACACAAGGATCCAGTCAAGTTACGTTACCTATACAAGAGATTTTTGTGCATGAGGCTCATGTGATCATGAGTGTACAAGATTGCACAGGAGTATACATGAATAGGGGTGTACAAGAAATATAAGCTGTCCATGAAAAACACATGACAAGATGTATTTGATACTAACATCTGATACTAACATCTCCCCCTCTCCATTAGGCTATCAACCACATACCATAACCCTCTGATACTCTAACACTCTAGACACTCAGAAATATAAAGTCAATTACTGATACACACCTGCAAAGACCCTCTACTCTCATGGGATAATCACTCACACCACAAACGAACCAAATCACAACCAATGGCCAAGTAAATGGCCAAATGCCATGCTACTGCCATGCCACCCTTAATCCTTCACTTCTACTGATACTCAAATCACATAAACTCTATGATTCCCACAAACTCACAAAACACTCTCACAACCTCTGAACACCAAACCCAAATTTCCTGAACATTGATCATCACTGAACACTCAAATGTGAAATCTTAAATCCCAAAACAAGATCACTGAACCTAAACACTGGTACCTAATCCTAGTCACTAATTTCTTGAATCCCTCAATCCATGTAACCCCACTTTCCTGAAATTACTAAATTCAGTATTTTTCTGATATTTTTTATTCTAAGAATATTTAATTTGAAATTTATTTATGATTAATGTTAAGACTCTTTATAATTTTTCTTTGAAATTTTGGTTATTTATTTTTAGAGGGAATTTGAGAGGGAAGGTTCTAGCAACTAAGGTTGGAGCGCTCTACAAGATTATAACCACCTTGTAACTACTCCCTAACTTTCCAACAAACTTTCCAATTCCCTAAAACAACCCAACCACCTTTCTAACAAACTGTTATAGCATTTTTGTAAATAAAAAAATGTTGGGGTCTTAAGTACAAAACTTCCAATCCTTTTATTATGTATTTAAACTCTCAAAGGAAAGAGAGTGTTATGCTCGGCCATTTTTGTGTTTCCACAGATTTCTCCTCTTCCTTTTCCCCTAAATCTCCCCATTAACCCTAACCCTAATTTTGTGAAATTCTTGGCAAATGGAAATGGCGAGGATCATCTCCACAACAACAGTGATGAGATATCCATCTCTGGCGATGTGACGCTCTCCCCGATGATGTACACAGCAGCTCAGCGATCGACCGAGCCTCACCACCCGGTGATCGGTGGTGAGATCGAGTTCGTGTCGATTTTCCCCAACGAATCCGCGGTGAGTTGACGGCGGTGATGCCAGCGACGGCAACCGAGACGACCAGGCGTCAACGATGAATGGACACTGGCATTAACTAGCCATCGTGGACATAGCCTGGCAAACGGGATCCTTGCACCGCAAGTAGCAATCTCCGATGCAAGTCCCCGAACTACCATTGCCTGTTACCCAGCTCGTCTATTACCGGTTTCTTCCTAGGCCGAGTCGGTCCCGTGGCCCCGGGGTGCCGCTCGAAGAAACAATCATCCTTGTCGACAAGTTGTCCATGACCGCGCACCTACGCTAACTTCTAGACTTAACGTAATTGCATGGCCTCATCATCATCACTTAGTTCCTTTTTTTTACTTCTTTCACTTTTCATACTCCTTTTGTAGAGCCCAAACCATGATTGCCTCGGCGACTGACCTACAGTTCCGACATATTTTCTCTCGGCGACTAACTATCGCTTAGACTTAACATTCTTTGAACTCAGGGAACAGCTACTGCATAGCCTTCCCACTTAACTTGAACATAACGTGTTCCTTAAGTATCGACAAACCGTGGCTTACTTTCCACTGAACCAACTGTGGCTCGTGCCTTAAAACGACTTACATTCTACGCAACGCTATCGCCCAAGTCATATTTCATATGACGGGCCTTACGGTCGTGGAACCAAGTAATTTAGACATCCCCAGAAAATGTAGGACAGTGCTTAGAAAAGACTTCAATCGCCTAGCATAACTTAGCCTAACTCAATTATACAGCAACTTAACGAGCAAGGACTGCGTCGTGCCCTGCATCGCGGGGACGTGCCGTGCACGCATTCGACTTGAACGACCAAGTCACTTGGGTGCCTAGACTTAAGTCACAAGCCGCTCAACGCAACTTAACTCATGGGCAAGCCAAGGCTATGCCAAGCCTTGGACGATGGGACCGTGCATGCTTTATGAAGCATTCATGCGGGTGACGCCTATGACTTAGGCCACGTTCATAACTTTGTCAACTCAAACCAACTTTCCTTCTTCCAAGCCACGGGACGAAGGATCGAGTGTCATTTTCAAAGCACGCCGTGCACCAACTCTAAGCCGACCGTTGGACCTTTCCATATTCTAACTCAGTTCGACCTATCGGGATTATTCCCTTAGCTATGTGGATTCGTCTCTTTTATTATCAAGCCTACTTGTGTAAGTTAAAAACATGCGATTCATTATGGGAAGGCTAAGATGAGGCAAGTTTACCGAAACTACCACACCTGAGCGAGCGGTCGCCTCGACCGAGCGATGTCTTCGAGCAGCCGTTGCAAGGCTAAGTCCGAACGTCGTTGGCGTTCCAATTCCTCCGATTGACTGAGCGGGACGGGGCACTACAATAGCAACGATGGTTCGGCAAGTCCCCAGACGGCGGCACACCATCACTCCTTCGGCAGCGAGCCACCTGCAGCAGCGTATTGCTACTTTCGATCAGCGACAACGGTGATGACGAGGTTTTCCACCTCTGGCGAGTTCGATTTTGATCTCTGTAAGTTTTTCGACATCTCAATTGGAATTAGATTCGTAATTCATAATTTGATCTCTGATCTTGATCATATTTATGATCGACTCTTCCTCTCATCTGTCGTTCTGATCCTTCGTGATGTAGGAACTAGATTGGATCGGTTAAATTCTGGCCGTGATGAAGAACTTAATATAGCCGGTAAGCTGGATCCAACCCTCTGTTAATTCTCAATTTTCTTGATTTCTTGAGTTCTTGGAGAATTGGATTTCCAGCCTTGAGACTTTGTTCTTTGTGTATGCTTGGGTTCTGTTCGTTGAAATGATTCATGGGGACCGCGAATGGTAGCTGGACTTGAGAAGCTGTGTCCGACTCTGTGGGACGTGTTCTCATTGCTGTAGGATTTTTCTCTTCAGGTATTTTTTCTACATCTCTCCTGCTGTGTTTGAGTTATTGCAATAGATTTTGAATGGGTGTAGTATAGGCAGGATTGGATCTTGGTTGATGTAGAATGGTTCGTGTTCAAAAGTGGTTGTATTCATGTCCGGTATGGACTGGTGTCCGGGATGGGATTAGCAAGGCAGGAGTCTTATTTCAATTTGAAAGCAGTTGATTGTATATTCTTCTTGTCCGAATCAGTTGTGTGTATAAACTCTGGGTTCTTCCGTGTTTTGGGTTGCCAATTCGTGTGTTAGCATGGACTAGTTAATGTTTGATTTATTAGGAAGAGTTGGAGGTAAATTGTAGAGTTGAGATGATTTGTGTTAGAATTGGGTTGTGCAGTCTTTGAACGCAAGATTGGTTGGGCGTATGGTTGTTTGGAGGGAACCATTAAATTTCAAATGCTTTTTCAAACTGCAGTTGGCATGGTTCTCAATTGGTGAGTTGTGTATAACTCTATTTTTCTATATTTTAAGGTGGGGTTCAGGACTAGGTATGAATTCAGTTTGATCCTCCCTAAATCTTTCTTTAAGCCCGGTGAATGTTCTTTGCTAAGTCTAAATTTTGAATGGTTAGAGTGAGGGTGTGTCAATACTTGAAAGGACCTGGATTTTCGGTATGATTAACTTGGTTGAGTTTTTTCGGTATGTATACAGAAGAATTTGTGTGTTAGCTGTAGTAGTGATACTATTTGATGTTAGGGATAACTTGGCTCTATGTAGGAGTTGAGATCTGCAGATGGTCTGTATGATTACTGGGACTGTAGAAAGTAGCCATTTTAATTTAATTGTGTAATGTTGATGCATAGCTGGAGGGAATGTTAAGTGTATTAACCTGTTGATTGGCTTTGCAGAGTTAGGTCATGTAGATTTTTCTGGGCTTATGTGTATCTAGTACTTTGAACCTTGTGTGTTTATTTTTTTAAGTTTATGTATAATTTTTCTAGATTTTGGGTTTGGTCTCTGTTAAGTATGGTATAATGAACTTTGTTAAGGTTTTTAGGTTTTGTATAAGGTGGTTGAGTTTGGGCCAATCTATAATTGGGTATAAATATAATTATTAGTAAAATGATTTTCAATTTAGAGTAGATTATATTAGGTGAATACTTTTACTACCATCACTACCAATATGTTGATGATTGTTTTGCAAAGACCTATATAACTTGCTATGAAAATATTTCCTAATATCTAGACTTGTATTGTTATCATTTGACAAATGGTTTTGTTAAAAATATGGTTTAAAGTATGTAAAACAAAACTAGTATATAATTGTTATAACATTATCTATAATATTTTGGTAGCAAACATTCTAGTATGTTTCCAAATAATAGTATTATCTAAATAATATTTTATTAAGTTCCTTGCTAACCAGAAAAGTATAGCTAGTTACTTTTCATAATAATTAGTTAGTTAAGCAATATTAGCTAAGATTGTTATTAGAGTTTAATCAACTTGTACCAAATGCTAAGTGGACATACAGATCTCCTCCCTAGTCTCGGCTTTCCAGAGCAAGGCAAGTCAACGACTCGAACTCTTTACTCTGTATTTCTGCCTTGCTTCATATTTTTCTCATGTATAAGACACATTGTACACATGATTGTTCATTGTTCATCGTTCATTGTTCATTGTTCAGTGTTCTTTACTTATACATTGGGGTGGGAAAATACTACAAATATGTGACCAATCCTATATTAGCTAGGCATTGATTAATAACTTAGGTCTCATATCGTTCACGTGGGACTCTAAGTCGTTACATTTTTTCTGTGCTCCTATACCCTGTACTACCCCAATCGGTCACATATTTTGATAGTTATTTCAAATGCATGTTACACTGATAGTATAGTTCATTATTCTGGATCTGGTACTATAGTTTCATCGTTATTTATGCACCTCAGTTTCATATTCCTGTTCTTGTACTATAGTTCACATTGTATCTCCTTTTTCATGCATTTCAGTTTACTTTGCTTAGTGCTTCTTGTCGGGGTTGTACTTTGCTCTCTTCATGACAGGATACGTTGCATGTATACTTGATGTTGTTGTATCTTCTTTATGGGCTAGAGCCCGAAGCCAGGATGGAGTCGTGTCTTAGGATGGACTTAGATTGCAATGCACTAGATTAGATCATTTTCTAGTTTTATTTAGAGTTTGTATCATGTATATTGTATTGAGTTTTCAGGATTGTATATTTTATTCAGGTTACCGGATTTGTCTTCGGCATTACCATATTTTTTGTATTTAAACTTGTGGATTGTGGTGACATTTGGGAACGTGTATAGCAGCTGTGTTGTTTTATGTACCTTGTACCTTAGAGTTTTTCTTAGATTGTACAGCTTACTGCGTTGTGTCTTCTAACGGAGGTTGGGCGTGTCCGACTCGTATCCGAATATTCGGGAGCGGGTCGTGACAATCCTGAACACCACTGCTGCAACCACTGCTGGCTGCTGTAACTATTGCTTGCTGCTGCCGCATTTTAGCAAGCCCAAACATCCCAGCCAAGCCAACCCAGCCAAGTATCAGACAATGCATTTCGAGAACCCAAACTCGAAATTACCTAATATATACAAACTGAAATTCAAGGAGAAGAGTGTGTCGAATCCTAGGTGTCATCTAGGTGTCAAGCGTGTCTACACGTGTCCAAACCACTGTCTAAAATCGTGTCACAGAGGGTGTATCAGAGGTCAGTAAAAATACTGCCTCGTACGGCCGTGTCGAGTGCCCTAGGACACGCCACACGCCACGTGGGGTCTCGTGCTCGTGTCCAGAGCTAGCTTAGGGGTAGGTCTAGATGTCCAACACCCTGAAATGAGTCCAAGAGTCATCGTGTCATAGAATCGAACCCGTGTCAGTAACCTCTGTGCGCGCGTGTATGTTCAGTCGAACCAGTACAGGCTCAAGTTCTTCTCGAACTCTCAACCAACTAGCCCCAAATTTTGGAAGGATGGTTTCAGAGGTTGCCCTCACCTACTGACCAAATCCCACGTGTGCTAGTGTCATGTCGAGTGAGTACGACGTATCGGGTAGCAGGAGAAGTGTCCAAGGCCTGTGCTGGCATCCCCGTGTCCAAATAGGACACAAAAATAGTGTCAAACTCAACTCAGTCATTGGGATTCGTTACCTACACATCAAGGGCTACAAAATTATGTAATTAGTTTTGAAATTCATTAACATTCATTCCATTGAGGCATTTCATCAAATACTTTACATAGCACTCCGATACGCCTCCGATACGCGTATCAAATGGACACAAAATCCTACCAAACTTGGTCAACAGCTTGGGGGACCCTAAATGAATGAATCTATGGAAAGCAATCATGCATAAATCAAATGGGTTTAGAGGCCATTACCTATTGAGAGTTAGAATCTCAATAAAATTGCACTTGAGAGTCAAATCCCTCCACTTTTTAGTGTCAACTTGCTTCCAATCCTTGCTAGCTAGCCTCTATTGACCTCCTCTCCAGTAGGGGAGTGTGTTGCAATTGATTGGGCTCAATTTAGAGTTGATTTGGAGAAAGAAGGTGAATTTGGGGAAGAACACAAATTAGGGTTTGTAGGAGGCAATATAAAGAGGCAAGGGGGTGCTAACATGTGTTTATATAGGAGGAGGGGCTGCCCTTGGCTGTCATAGGAAATATCTAGGGTTAGGGTTAGTTCAATTGGGGTTTAAAGCCTTCTAGCATGTGTAATTCAAGCCTTTACTTAAAGGCCCATCTAAATTAGGGTTTCTTAACCAAAATATCTAACTTTAACATAATATCTAGATATTACTAACCTTGTCATATGATGAAAGTTTCTAATCTAATATCTAGGATCATGACTAATATCTAGATTAGGGCAATTCTAGGTTAAGGTCTAATATCTAAAATAACACATTTTCAATTAACTATAATTCAAATTAATTAAAAAGTCACAAATGACCAAAATATTCCTAACCTAAAAGTGATAATTAGCTATTCTAATCACATGGTTAGGTCTCCATGGTCATGGTTAGTCTCTAGGCTAAGTAGCTCTAAGGTTACACTAGTAAAATTGCCCAAGTCACAATACACTAAATTAAACAGTATTAAATTAATTAAAAAAATCACCATTAATCATTAACATGATTTAAATCCTATTATTTAATGATAAATTTTACAAAAGTTCAAAATTACCCTTATTTTAGAAAAGTAGTGGTTACAAGTCTACCCCCTAGAAGAATTTTGTCCTCGAAATTTAGGTCGGTCGTACTCCTTCTAGGTCAATCCCCCAACAAATCAAGGTCTTAAGAAAACTTATCTAAATCATGCAATTGGAAAAATAACATATAGGGTCATGGCAGGTAATATCAGTCTGGGGTCTTATCTAGCCATTCTAGTCATACTAGATCAAAAGCAATCATAAGGTATCAAAACATACAAGCAATATGGTAGGGTGCATCAATCATCAAAGACATGCTAAGGTCTAGGTCAAGAACTCACCTCCAACTAGGTCTGGTGGCTGGAACTCCCTCCTGAAGGCGGGGCCTAAATTTCCAAGGCATTCCTCATGAATCATGCTCTTGTTAGAACTCTTCTTCCTTCTATTTGATCTTATTCTCCCTTATCAACTTAATCATCCCGAAATTTAAATTCCTCCACCTTGTCCTAACTTGGATCCAAAATCTCTAAATCAAAGTTTATGAAATCCTCAAACTTGTTCAAATCATTGTCCTCAAAATCTTTTGAAGCTATTACTATTATGTCATGCAGGAACTTATTCTCCATTATAAAATCAACCTTCGTATTTCCTTCACATACACCTTCAATATCATCCTTCTTAAATTTTAAAATCTCCACCAAATCTTTAAAATTTTCCTATATACTGTTTTAACCATCTATATATACATCCTACTATTCTTCTTATCAGTCGGAGGGGTCACTACCTCCTGAGCAGACTAACATCCTATGTGAAAAATGGTAATCATAAACAACATAGATTCAACTACACTGGTTACTGTTCTAATATCAAAACTAGACTATCATTTCTAAGATAAACTCTAATACAAGCTATTAAATCATTATACTACGAAAGAATTATAACTAAATGAAGTTCTACAAATAATTAGACTAAATAACTAAAACTATCCCTACTGCGAAGTTAATTAAGGATGAAAAACAATTTTTTTTTTGAAAAAGACTAAAACGAAAGATAGAGATGATATGTTTAGAAACCTCTCAAGATACAATCTGATAATCACATGCGTCTGCTCAAAATCAGGATACTCAGAATCCTCGCCATACTAGTAAGCAAGGCTACGATAATCTGTAGAGTTCGCAACTAAGGTACATACCTCTAGAATTATGGTATTTAAAATTTTTGCATTGCCGCTAGCTTGGCTGCAAAAACCAAAAATTCCCACACCTGAGAAATACATCCAAAATCAGACTATATGTCCTTGCCATGCCGGCTAATATGACTATAGAAGACTCTAGATTCCATAACTGAGGCAACCTAGCCCATACGATTTATCTTGGTAGAAGAATTAAATCAACACCGAATACTAAGAATCAAATTCATCAAGGAATAATGAAGGTAAACAGGAACTGTTGGAATAGAATTTCGAGATAGTTTATAATGAGATTCTCAAGGGTCATCCCAGGAATCTCTCAAGGAATTCTAACTGTGATTGAGTATCCTCTCATTCTAAAACCTATTCCTTATCTCTTATCGCAGGTGCGCAGCAGTACAACTAATTTTCGTACTACCACGACTTCGCACAAATATGAATCTCGACTTGCGTGGACCACTACTAAAAATGTGTCATGACCCGCACCCAGTATAGGGGCACGAGAAGTGGGTATGTCCAGTCTACGCCGCAGTGTCGACGGTAGAACGTTGTTCTAGGTCATTGTCACAACTAACCACAATATGATATACCCTCCAAACGGAGACCAAATCACAGAAGGTACAACTCAATCACAATTCTAAAGATGGAAATAGCACGATATGATAGATATGAAATCTTAAAAGAGAACAAACAAACAAAAGAAAATAAGTCTAAGTGTCTAAATGACACAACATCTCAATATTCACATAATACAATCAAAGACAACACAAATGAAATAAGATAAACTGCCTAGCTATCTAGCCTAAGCAATAGGGATGATGTCCTCAACTAGAGCTGGATCCTCCTGTGGGTCCAACTCACAAGTGTCGTCTAGGTGGGCTCCATAGTAGGTTGTGCAGAAATCCTCAGTATCATCTGTGTTATTTTCAACAGGTCCAGTCAGGACATGAGTGAATACATAACACTGAAACAGGATCATATCATGACAGAATATATAAAACAAGCAGTAGAGTAAACTATAATGAAAATTATAAGACATGCACAAGAGCAATATAAATAGACAAATCTGAGTACAAGAAGAGTTTGTATATGAAATAAGAATTGTAAGTAAATATAAGTGATTAGAGCACAAGATGGTTATGTAAACAGGCTGGGACATACAATAAAATGGGTCTCTATTATACGTGAAGGCATAATGGACATACACAATATTTATACAAGATGAGATTTGATCACATAACCATTTCCTACTCACCCTCCCCAATCAATACACAAGGATCCAGTCAAGTTACGTTACCTGTACAAGAGATTTTTATCCTTGAGGCTCATGTGATTATGAGAGTACAAGATTGCACAAGAGTATACATGAATAGGGGTGTACAAGAAATACAAGATGTTCGTGAAAAGCACTTGACAAGATGTATTTAATGAACCCGAGGGGGATAACATCGCATGACAAGATCCATAGGGTACTGGTCCGTGATAACAACGTGATAGCATCAAGTAATTTATCTAAAGCATGAATATAAGTTCTAGCAAGTATGAAAATGATCAGAGCATGTACTCGCTTGAGGTCCTGAGTGACTGTAAAAATAGATGCCTGAACTGAGGTGTTTGAGTCCTAAATAGAGCACACAGGTTATGATGTATAATAATTGAAGTTTACAATGCATTCTATATGATTCTAGGTCAATGTAGGTCGATTCTACTTATCTATATATATATATACAGTCTCTTATACAGATAGGAAACCATATCTAAACTATACTAGTCAATATTTGTCCATGGCTAGTCAACTAGTTATTTATAAGATGTTTGAGTCTATCTTTTTAGGATATTGTGTCCTTACCCTAAGTATCTAGGTACCTTACCTATACTATGTTCCTATAGGCTCACTTATATCCCTATAATCTATTTAGTACTATACTCACATTTATTTCCATATGAATATACCTATGTACCAAACTCATATAGATATGGGTATAGATATAGCAATACCTATATTGCCACCCTATCCTCCTAACAATATATGGCAAGCAAATTTGTACTTACAAATACCTAGTATTCAAGGACACTCACCTAGATTGGGATAGGTAAAACTTTATACCAACACCCCCTCATGGCTTGGCACTATCCAAGAGTCATGTAACCTGCTGCCAAGTGGAGCAAGTTCTGACTCTCTGGCTAATAGCCAACATTCTCCAACAAAAGGGTGTGATCTCCTGCTGCCAAGTAGCAGACAAAGGCCAAATGAACTTTTGATCTGAAACTAAGGGCTAACCCTCATGCCCAAGGTCAAGCCCACATTCTCCACTCCTAGCAATCTCTGAATCTAACTCTAACCAACTTCTATGCTCTAACTCCCTCTGTTCACTTACCTGGATTAACACTCTAAGATATCAAAATCTGGTACTAACATCTAACCTATCAAAATCTGATACTAACATCTGATACTAACATCTCCCCCTCTCCATTAGGCTATCGACCACATACCATAACCCTCTGATACTCTAACACTCTAGATACTCCACAAAGCCAATTACTGATACACACCTGCAAAGACCATCTACTCTCATGGGACAATCACTTACACCACAAACAAACCAAATCACAACCAATGGCCAAGTAAATGGCCAAATGCCATGCTACTGCCATGCCACCCATAATCCTTCACTTCTACTGATAATCAAATCACATATACTCTATGATTCCCACAAACTCATAAAACACTCTCACGACCTCTGAACACCAAACCCAAATTTCTTGAACATTGATTATCATTGAATACTCAAATATGAAATCTTAAATCCCAAAACAAGATCACTGAACCTAAACACTGGTACCTAATCCTAGTCACTAATTTTCTGAATCCCTTAATCCTGAACACCACTGCTGCAACCACTGCTGGCTGCTACAACTACTGCTTGCTGCTGCCGTATTTCAGCAAGCCCAAACATCCCAGCCTAGCCAACCCAGCCAGGTATCAGATAATGCATTTTGAGAACCCAAACTCGAAATTACCTAATATATACAAACTGAAATTCAAGGGGAAGAGTGTGTCGAATCCTAGGTGTCATCCAGGTGTCAAGTCGTGTCCACACGTATCCAAACCAGTGTCTAAAATCGTGTCACAGAGGGTGTATCAGAGGTCAGTGAAAACACTGCCTCGTACGGCTGTGTCGAGTGCCCTAGGACATGCCACATGCCACATGGGTCTCGTGCTCGTGTCCAGAGCTAGCTTAGGGGTAGGTCTAGGTATCCAACACCCTGAAATGAGTCTAAGAGTTGTCGTATCAAAGAATCAAACCTGTGTCAGTAACCTCTGTGCGCGTGTGTGCGTGTTCAGTTGAACCAGTGCAGGCTCGAGTTCTTTTCGAACTCTCAACCAACTAGCCCCAAATTTTGGGAGGATGGTGTCAGAGTTTGCCCTCACCTGCTGACCAAATCCTACGTGTCCTAGTGTCGTGTCGAGTGAGTACGACGTATCGGGTAGCAGGGGAAGTGTCCAAGGCCTGTGCTGGCATCCTCGTGTCCAAATAGGATACAAAAACAATGTCAAACTCAACTCAGTCATTGGGATTCATGACCTACACATGAAGGGCTACAAAATCATGTAATTAGTTTTGAAATTCATTCCATTGAGGCATTTCATCAAACACTTTACATAGCACTCCGATACGCCTACGATACACGTATTAAATGGACACAAAATCCTACCAAACTTGGTCAACAGCTAGGGGGACCCTAAATAAATACATCTATGGAAAGAATCAGAAATCAAATGGGTTTAGAGGTAATTACCTATTGAGAGTTAGAATCTCAATGAAATTGCACTTGAGAGCCAAATCCCTCCACTTCCTATGGTCAACTTGCTTCCATTCCTTGCTAGCTAGCTTCTATTGACCTCCTCTATAGTAGGGGAGTGTATTGCAATTGATTGGACTCAATTTAGAGTTGATTTGGAGAAATGAGGTAAATTTGGGGAAGAACACAAATTAGGGTTTGTAGGAGGCAATGGAAAGAGGCAAGGGGGGTGCTAACATGTGTTTATATAGGAGGAGGGGCTGCCCTTGGCTGTCATAGGAAATATCTAGGGTTAGGGTTAGTTTAATTGGGGTTTAAAGCCTTCTAGTAAGTGTAATTCGAGCATTTACTTAAAGTCCCATCTAAATTAGGGTTTCCTAACCAAAATATCTTACTTTAACATAATATCTAGATATTACTAACCTTATCATATGATGGAAGCTTCTAATCTAATATCTAGGCTCATGACTAATATCTAGATTAGGGCTATTCTAGGTTAAGGCCCAATATCTTAATTAATACGTTATTAATTAACTATACATCAAATTAATTAAAAAGTCACAAATGACCAAAATACCCCTAACCTAAAATGTGGTAATTAGCTATTCTAATCACATGGTTAGGTCTCCATGGTCATGGATAGTCTCTAGGGTAAGTAGCTCTAAGATTACACTAGTAAAAATGCCCAAGTCACAATACACTAAATTAAATAGTATTAAATTAATTAAAAAATTACCATTAATCATTAACATGATTTAAATCTTATTATTTAATGATAAATTTTACAAAAGTTCAAAATTACCCTTATTTTAGAAAAGTGGTGGTTACAGTGCAACAACTTGACGAGCAGAGGCTATGTCAAGCCTTGCACCATGGGAACGTGCTGTGAACGCGTTCGACTTGAACAACCAAGTTTTTTGGATGCCTAGACTTATACCATATGCTGTGCGATATAACTTAACTCGTGGGACAAGCAAAGGCTATGCCAAGCGTCAAACGATGGAACCGTGCTTGCTTTATCAAGCATCTATACGTGTGACGCCTAAGACTTAGGCTAAGTTCATAGCTTTGTGGCAACTTAGACCAACTTTCCTTCTCCCAAGCCACGAGACGAAGGACCGAGTGTCATTTTGAAAGCACGTCGTGCAACGATTCTAAGTCGACCGTGGGACCTTTCTATATTCTAACTCAATCCGACCCGACTTAGGATTATTCTTTTAGCTATACGGATTCGTCTTTTTTATTATCAAGCCTACTTGTGCATTTGAAAACTTTTATTTTATTAGTATGAATGCCAAGCTGAGGCAAGTTCACCGAAGCCATCCATCTGAGCGAGGAGTCGCTTCGACCGAGCGGGTCTTCGAGCAGCCGTTGCATGGCTAAGTCTGGACGTCGTTGGCGTTTCGATTCTTCCGATTGAGCTGAGCGAGATGGGGCACTACACCTGGTGTGCACCATTGTTCGGGTAGAAGGTTGGATCCTCTGGCGGTACTACAATATCTGGCCAAACAAAACCAGCGGAGACAGGCCCCGAATAACAAGTACCACAAGGGAGCACAAAATGAATAAGACAAAACCCAATGAATAAATTAAGACCTGGTTCAAGAGTTATAGGCTTATACCATATCATCGAGACAATACGACACACTTACGACCAAATAAGGACAAACACTGCCAATATCATACCGGGATAAGATACATCCTATAACCATGGTCAGGTTAAGGACTTCTGGTTGCAACTTCGGTCCATAGCCTATCGCAGCACAATAGCCCAACCCAACAACCAAACAAGGACATGGGTTGGACCACGTACCACGATAGCCCATGTTTCTCAGTTGCTAACAGAAGAAAACATATCACAAACAAGTCAGTTTACAAGCGGCCAATCAATCCTACGATTTTCTATGATTTGTTTGGGTTATCCCAGTAATGCAAATATAATATAGAAATCTTTAGATCGTAACATATCCAAGTAAGGCTAGCTGAACCAATTTAATACAAGCACGCACTAAATGCACCGGTCCCTCGAAAGGCTACCGTGCTAAGACAAGCAATAACAATTCCAGCTCTCCTATAGAGAGAACTGGCTCGACATTCACTAATCAGATACTACACTCCACTAGTGCGGATGACTATACAGTATCCGTGGTGGCCAGCTGGCACGTTAAGGCCGGGCCTAGGGTGGCTGGTAACGTACGATCTTAGGATTCCGTTCCCTCCAATGATGCTACCAATTTAAGTTACTTAGATTAACCCTATGTTGATCTTTGAATCACATGCCATGGTCACATGATCATTCTCCTAAATAGCGTACCTTGGTACGGGTACCCTAAGCATAATTCCACATTCGGCTCAAAGAGTTCCAAATCTAGATCCATGCTTAGCGTAATGCATCAAACAAACATTCAATATACCATGTCAATATTACTGATCAATTACCATGACTGTGTTGGAAAGGATGCATGTATTGACATATAACACGAAGGATCGCTTAGCACGAAGAGTCATACGTCAGTGTACTCACTAAAAGCACCGCAGTGCACACTAATATTGTATCTCAATACACACTTAGAAAAGATACCATCACGTATACAAGTAATCAAGTCAGGAACACGACCAAGTCAGGAACAAGGTCAAGTCAGAAAGTCATATGGAGCCTTCGTGACACAGAAGTCACATAGGACACATAGTCAGGACAGAAAATCAAAGTCAAATCAATAAACTCATCAAAACTAGATAAAATAATAACTTATCAAATCAGGCACATGGGACAAGTCATGCGCATGACAGAGAAATCAAAAAAAGTGCAAGGTCCAACAAATAGACGCTTAGGTCACGTAGTCTCATGTGCCATAGGCACAGCGGGTCAGGCTAAGCAAAGAATGCGCATATGCACATAGAAAACCATGTGTTGGGACAATCTGGTGAATGGCGCGCATGGCACGGGCTGTAGTGCCCCGTCCCGCTCAGTCAATCGGAGGAATCGAAACGCCGACGGCGTTCGGACTTAGCCATGCAACGGCGACTCGAAGGCCCGCTTGGTCGAGGCGACTCCTCGTTCAGGTGGGATAGTTTCGGTGAACTCGCCTCATCTTTGTCTTCACATAATAAATCACATATTTTTAACTTGCACAAGTAGGCTTAATAATAAAAGAGATGAATCCACATAGCTAAAGGAAGTAATCCCGACGGGTCGATTTGAGATAGAATATGGAAAGGTCCAACGGTCGACTTAGAGTTGGTGCACGACGTGCTTTGAAAATGACACTCGGTCCTTCGTCCCGTGGCTTGGGAGAAGGAAAGTTGGTCTTCGACACAAAACTATGAACTTGCCTAAGTCATAGGCGTCGCCCGCGTAAATGCTCAATAAAGCATGCACGCTTCACTGCGCAAGGCTTGGCATAGCCTTTGCTCGTCCTTCGGGTTAAGTTGTAGGCTTGAGTAAGTTAGGCAAAGTTATGTCGGTCGACCTAAGTCCTTCCAAGTGTTGTCCCGCTCTTTCTGCGATTGTTAAGTTAAATAGGGCCACGATTCCAAGGCCCGTCATATGAGGTATGACTTAGACGATAGCGTTGCGTAGAACACGAGTTGGTTTAAGGCACGAGCCACAATTGGTTCAGTGAAAATTTAGCCATGGTCTGTCGATACTTAAGAAACACGTTATGTTCAAGTTAAGTGGGAAGGCTATGCAGTAGCCGTTTCCGAAGTTTTAAAGAAATGTTAAGTCTAAGCGATGGTTAGTCGCCGAGAGGAAATATGTCGGGACTGTAGTTCAGTCGCCGAGGCAACCCTGGTTTGGGCTCTACAAAAAAGTGTGAAAAGTGGAAGAAGTAAAGCAAAGAAACTAAGTGATGATGATGAGACCATGCAATTACGTTAAGTCTAGAAGTTAGCGTAGGCGCATGGTCATGGACAACTTGTCGACAAGGGCGATGGCTCTTCGAGCGGCAACCCGGGGCCACGGGACCGACTCGGCCTAGGAAGAACAAATTATAGCCGAGCTGGGTAATAGGCAATTGGTAGTACGGGGACTTGCATCGAAGATCGCTACTTGAGATGCAAGGATCCCGTTTGCCAGGCTATGTCCACGATGGCTAGTTAATGCCAGTGACCATTCATATAGATGGGTCGGCACGGGCGGCAATCCGCGTGTGTGCCTTTGGATGGAGTCGAGCTGATGGTGTACGCAGTTAGAACACAATGTCTGGGCTTAAGATTTGGCTACAACGAAGGCAACATACTTCGACACGAGATGTGGCACCGTGTGTTAAGTCGTTGGCATAGAGTTGCATTAGTTAGATTTGGGCTGTTGCGAGTTAAGTCAAGAAGGGCCGTAGGACAAGTTGGGTAAAGTTACGTTGAGTTGCTGGGTACGACCTCAAAATGTGAGGCATGACCGCGTTGTCACAACCAAAGTATAGGCAAGACTAAGCGAGGAGGCACTGTCTTAGAGATATTGAAGCACGAATTGAGTTCATGGCACGACCGAGTCGTTACGTCACAGAGTATGGCACAAAGACAAGCATGAGTCGGTGCGTTGACATTACAAGCATTGGAAAGGTCTTGAGGCAAGGATAAGGAAGCTTATCGATGCGGTAGCACGTTCACACGAAAATGGAGTCTATCGTGTAGTTGCGTCTCTGATTATGGCCGTAAGGCAAGCACAACTTGATAGGTTAACGTTGTTGAGTGGACGTTGCTGTTGCAAGCATGAGATGGTCCTCAGACACAAATATGCCAAGGCGTCTGTCATAAAACTGATCCTAAGACAAGACTAGAAAGACAATTGATAAGAAGGGACTATATTGCACAAAGTAAATCAAACGTATTGGTTTTGTATGGCTGGACGAGGAGCTTATTCCACCAGTACAGTTGAGTACTGACATCCACACAGTGTTTTATGTGCAGACACAGGTAGAAGCTTGTGGCGTGGAGCTCGCTTGGATGCGTCGAGGCACGGAGTTCCTTGGCGATTCGAAGCGTGTGGCCGTATGGAGTCAAGACTTATACGGGACATAATGTATGGACGTCGCCTTCCGAAGCATCCGTTGGTTCAAGACATGTATTGAGAGATGAGAGAGAGCTGAGTGAACTTGTAATATGTGAGAAGAGTGAGCTTGAGTGATTGTAATCTTGGCTTTGTGCCCCATTGTAATCTTTGTTCCAATATCAATAAAGAGTATTTGGCAATGACTTGTGTTTTGTTCTAAATTTCCACTGTATGTTCAATGTCTCTGCTTGGGACTTCTGTGCGACGACCCCGTCTCAGCCGCTGTAATCGGCCGTTATGGAACCCGCCTTGCACGAGTGCAATCTAGGCTCGTGCGGCATCACGCCTTAGCGAGGACGATCGCTCCTACGGGAGCGGGGCGTGACATAATGGTCTCAGAGCACGGCTTTACGTTCTTGGACTATCGATTGAACTCTTTAACTCCGTTATTTTTGCAAACTCTGAATTGTGCTTCCGCAAGTTGATATCGTTGGTGCGCTCTCTCTCAAATGTCCCACGGATGTCCATACAATAAGTCTATCTATTTTATAAAACGTAGGAGAACAGTTTTTGATAAAACAAAAAGATCGTTCGCGTAAGCACAGTTGGCTAAGTCGGGCTGGGCATATACACCAAAGTTGTGTCGACCTTAGAAAAATCGAGTGCGGAAATTAAATTTTATCGAGCAAGAATAAGTTGAACTCGATTGAGTAAAGTGAGATGACTATCGATAGGGGTGCTATCGAGCAACGATAACGTCGGTGCAATATAGATGAGCGTGCTTGAAAATTAAAAAATGGTTCGAACGAAAAAATTTAAAAAAGTCAATGATAAATTAAGGATTTGTTGAATGACTTCATCCCTGAGTGGTGTATGCGATAGCCTCAGGGATGTCGATCGATCGATTGAGGATACGGGATGTCGATGAGTCTATCCGCAAGCATCGCACATATGCAAAGCCTTAGATCGAGTGCGATTGAGTGAGTCGTTGTCTTGAAGTTTGATAAGTGGATTCGACCAAATTAGAAATAACGCGCACAGAATGTGCACAGGATCGAGGATTGCGCGAGTATGAAATACAAAATGATTGAGTAGGTAAAATCGAATCGAGGAAAAGTTAGGGTGTACGAATGGATAACTTGATCGAGGAAATTGATACGGATCGTATACGAAAAGTTGGCACGAAGAGAAGATAGCGTGCATGAAAAGTTTGATTCGAATGTTTGAAAATGACTCTAAGGATTGAAATGGATGTCGTTCTATAATTGAGTTAGCAAGGAATGATGTGAATTGAGGAAATACGTTGGTCGGTGATTTAAGATAGACGGATGAACAATACGTGAGTCTGGGTTTGAGAAAAAATTGATGTTGTAAATGATTCGAGGGATAATGATCGAACTTGAACTGAATATCGAGGACATTATCCAGTCGGACGATAGCATCATTCGCACGACTCGAAATTGGTTGCAAAGGAAGATCGTCAGGTTACGCATATCATCGATGGTATTGAGGCGTAACAAAGATCGATATGCGATAACTCGGGGGTACTCTGACTCGGCGAATGACGATCATGCAAGTGTTATTGTTCGGTTGGATGCTATACTTAGGATTTTGATGGAGATGAATGTTAGATAAAAATAAAAGTATCTTGAGGGTTACGCGGATAACCACAGCATCGACATTCTTGTCTTGTGCGAGCGTGACTCCAGTCTCGCACATGTGTCGAGTCGGATTTGGGACGAATGTTTCGCGTGAGCACTGACATGGTGATTCATGTCGCGGGAACGATCGAACTCGAAAAATCAGGACGCGGCAACTTTGATTGTCTCGACTTGTTGGCTTGATACGAAGGTGAACTCGAGGATTTGTAGGACTTATGATTGACGATTGAATGAAACTTGAGGATTGAGTAGGTCCAATCCTCGTATTTAGAATGAATTAGTCTAGACACAAAACAAGAGTTACGTCCCGATGAGAATGATTATCTCGCGGGAGCGTGTATGGTGATTCGTGCCCACCGTAGATAATCTGACTCGCGTGAGATCGAGGCGCAACATTTTGTTAAGTCGGACGACCTTGTGATCGATTATGTGAATTGGGATGAATGACTTCGGAAGTATGGAATGTGAAATTTTGGTTTAGCGATGAATTGTGTCGTAGCATGCTTGACTTGGAGATTGATAGGCGGATTATGTCGAACGTGTTCGAAGAGATAGACTATATGAAATGGCTTGATGAACGAGTGATATGTTCTTATCGAGGATTGGTTGAACGTGAATTATCGTAGGAGGCTTTGCTGAACGACTCGGACCCCGTGCGACGAATATTGGGATGTGCATAGGGAATCGATGCTCGATGTTTAGAAATCGGAGTGATGCGAGCTTGGGTAGAAAACCCCGTACTATCGATTTGGCTTGACCTTAGGATGGGGTCAGTGTTGATATTGTTGTTTGGGAACTATGATTCCAATACCGACGGATGACCTTAGCCTAAAGACGTAGCCTAGCGGTTAGGCAGACATTCCGGCGTAAAGCGATAGGAATTGTGGAGGCACCGCTCAAGAGGCTCGGTTGACATGCATGTATATCAAGGATGCTTGAATATGTGCACGATTCGACTCGAGTGGTGATGGCGGATTCTTTATCATGAGGCTTGGCTGAAATGCATGTATTTTGGAGACGCCTGGAATATGTGCACGATCTAACTAAGTGATACGTTGAATCAAGTGAGACTTGAGGAACGGAAAAGTGTCGAGGATTTTGAGATCGTGAGTTTCGAAGAAATGTTGATGATCATTGAATTAAGACGAGTTTGAATGTTGATTGATCGGTTGGTGTGCCTTACGATTAAGTTAGCGATAAGCACGAGCGTGGCTCGGATTGAGGGAACGCATAGGTGTAGTGTGTGCGAGAGTCCTTGAATGTAGAACAAAGTTATAAGTCGATAGGTGTACTCAGTAAGTTTCGAGGAAGAAATTTTTTCTGAGTGGTATATGATGTAGTGCCCCGTCCCGCTCAGTCAATCGGAGGAATCGAAACGCCGACGGCGTTCGGACTTAGCCATGCAACGGCGACTCGAAGGCCCGCTTGGTCGAGGCGACTCATCGTTCAGGTGGGGTAGTTTCGGTGAAATCGCCTCATCTTTGCCTTCACATAATAAATCGCATATTTTCAACTTGCACAAGTAGGCTTAATAATAAAAGAGATGAATCCACATAGTTAAATGGAGTAATCCCGATGGGTCAAATTGAGATAAAATATGGAAAGGTCCAACGGTCGGCCTAGAGTTGGTGCACAGCGTACTTTGAAAATGACACCCGGTCCTTCGTCCCGTGGCTTGGAAGAAGGAAAGTTGGTCTTCGACACAAAACTATGAACTTGCCTAAGTCATAGGCGTCGCTCGCGTAAATGCTCGATAAAGCATGTACGCTTCCACTGCGCAAGGCTTGGCATAGCCTTTGCTCATCCCTCGGGTTAAGTTGTAGGCTTGAGTAAGTTAGGCAAAGTTATGCCGGTCGACCTAAGTCATTCCAATTGCTGTTTCGCTCTTTCTGCAGTTGTTAAGTTAAATAGTCCCACGATTCCAAGGCCCGTCATATGAGGTATGACTTGGGCGATAGCGTTACGTAGAATACGAGTTGGTTTAAGGCACGAGCCACAATTAGTTCAGTGGAAAGTTAGCCACGGTCTGTCGATACTTAAGAAACACGTTATGTTCAAGTTAAGTGGAAAGGCTATGTAGTAGCCGTTCCCGGAGTTTCAAAGAAATGTTAAGTCTAAGCGATGGTTAGTCGCCGAGAGGAAATATGTCGGGACTGAAGTTCAGTCGCCGAGGCAACCCTGGTTTGGGCTCTACAAAGAAGTGTGAAAAGTGGAAGAAGTAAAGCAAAGGAACTAAGTGATGATGATGAGACCATGCAATTACGTTAAGTCTAGAAGTTAGCGTAGGCGCGTGGTCATGGACAACTTGTTGACAAGGACGATGGTTCTTCGAGCGGCAACCCGGGGCCACGGGACCAACTCGGCCTAGGAAGAATAAATTATAGTCGAGCTGGGTAATAGGCAATTGGTAGTACGGGGACTTGCATCGGAGATTGCTACTTGCGGTACAAGGATCCCGTTTGCCAGGCTATGTCCACGATGGCTAGTTAATGACAGTGACCATTCATATAGATGGGTCGACACGGGCGGCAATCTGCGTATGTGCCTTTGGATGGAGTCGAGCTGATGGTGTACACAGTTAGAACATAATGTCTGGACCTAAGATTTGGCTACAATGAAGGCGACATGCTTCGGCACGAGATGTGGCACCGTGTGTTAAGTCGTTGGCATAGAGTTGCATTAGTTAGATTTGGGCTGTTGCGAGTTAAGTCAAGAAGGGCCGTAGGGCAAGTTGGGTAAAGTTACGTTGAGTTGCTGGGCACGACCTCGAAATGTGAGGCACGGCCGCATTGTCACAACCAAAGTATAGGCAAGACTAAGCGAGGAGGCACTGCCTCAGAGATATTGAAGCACGAATCGAGTTCATGGCATGATCGAGTCATTACGTCACAGAGTATGGCACAAAGACAAGCATGAGTCGGTGCGTTGACATTGCAAGCACAGAAAAGGTCTTGAGGCAAGGATAAGGAAGCTTATCGATGCGGTAGCACGGTCACACGAAAATGGAGTCTATCGTTTAGTTGCGTCTCTGATTATGGCCGTAAGGTAAGCACGACTTGATAGGTTAATGTTGTTGAGTGGACGTTGCTGTTGCAAGCATGAGATGGTCCTCAGACACAAATATGCCAAGGCGTCTATCATAAAACTGATCCTAAGACAAGCCTAAAAGACAATTGATAAGAAGGGACTATGTTGCACAAAGTAAATCAAACGTGTTGGTTTTGCATGGTGGGCGAGGAGCTCATTCCACCAGTACAGTTGAGTACTGACACCCATACAGTATTTCATGTGCAGGTACAGGTAGAAGCTCGTGGCGCGGAGCTCGCTTGGATGCGTCGAGGCACGGAGTTCCTTGGCGATTCGAAGCGTGCGGCCGCATGGAGTCAAGACTTATACGGAACATAATGTATGGACGTCGCCTTCCGAAGCATCCGCTGGTTCAAGACATGTATTGAGAGATGAGAGAGAGCTGAGTGAACTTGTAATATGTGAGAAGAGTGAGCTTGAGTGATTGTAATCTTGGCTTTGTGCCCCATTGTAATCTTTGTTCCAATATCAATAAAGAGTATTTGGTAATGACTTATATTTTGTTCTAAATTTCTACTGCATGTTCAATGTCTCTGCTTGGGACTTCTGTGCGATGACCCCGTCGCAGCCGCTGTAATCGGCCGTTATGGAACCCGCCTTGTACGAGTGCAATCTAGGCTCATGCAGCATCATGCCTTAGCGAGGACGATCGCTCCTACGGGAGTGGGGCGTGACACGGGCCCATGGCATACGGAGAACGGGCGCACATCGTACGGGGAACGAGCGTGGGCGCGCGGGCACAAAACTGGCCCACGACGTACGGAGAATGGGCGCACATCACGCGAGGAACGAGCGCAGACGTACGGGCACAAAACTGGCCCACGGCGTGCAGAGAACAGGTGCACGGCTTGAGGGCGTAGAGGCACGGCGCGCAGGCGTGCGGCAGAAAATCGTGCAGGCGCACGGCAGAAAATCGTGCAGGCATGCGGCGCGCGAAACGTGTAGCGCGCGGGTGCACGGCGCACAGGCGCACGACTCTGTTCATCGTCCCGACACCACCGAAGGTGTGTGGGAACCCATGAACACAAGAACGTTGTAACTTCCTCATACGAAGTCGAAATCAAGCGGTTCAAAAGCCAAAATTGAATGAAATTAAATTCACTAAAACATGGAATAACTAGTTTTCGAAAACAACCAAGTTTGATAAATCAAAACTACAAAAATCCATAAAATCCTAGTTTTTGAAACTTAGATTTACACAAAACTAGCCATTAAAATTAAAACTCCAAAAATTAAACTTGTAGAAAATGAAGTGGTGAACAATCTAGACTAATAATATAAAAAATAACAAGAAATAATAATACAAGTGGTCCCTCATTTGTTCAAGATGTACTTGCCTAGGTGGGTTGGTGGGAGGAAATGAAAATGAAAGAATAAGAAAAGAGAGAGAGAGAGAGAGAGAGAGAGAGATAGAGAGAGAGAGAGAGAGAGAGAGAGAGAATATATATAGTGGGATGTGTTAGTTCAACTAAACCCTAACCCTAATATGACCTAACTATATGACTAATGACATGTTAAATGGTGCATGATACAACTAATTAAATTAATTAAATAAAATTCTAACCACAATGCGGTCCAGAAATCTTATCATCGAAACAGTAAGCCACGCCTACAACCAGACAAGGACAAGGGGTGGCACACTAATCCCTGATGAGATACTGTTCCATGCCATGGCCAGTTACAAATACATGATACATTCAATCAAGATACATGTAAGCCCCCTGAATTTCAGGGTTTATTTTTATTTTTCTGAATGAATTGTTTTTGATAAATATTTTATTATTTAGATCATTAATGTACCTTTCCGTTACTTTGACTTCTGGAGCGTCAGGGATGCCAACCTCTGTAAACTCTCTTCATGGGTTTTGAAGTAGGCAAGATTATCTTCCTGTTGATATATCGTGTCCTACTTAAATTCGTTTCCTTGTGCTCTTTTTGTATCGCGCAACTTCGGGTCAACTTAGACCAATTAATCGTTGAATAATTATTCCCACTTTTATTTTTGATCGTCGTTTACACGTTGTCGTGGCTTTTAATTTAGGAGCACCAGACCAGTCGTTTTCTCGGAACCAACTTCTCATGAATGATCTACTCGAGACGCTCTTCACCCATGACCTTCGTGTCCCACTCAGACACTCCATTTTGTGCTCCATTTCTTTCCCACAACTTTCGGTTCAATTTAGGCTGATTTATTGTCTACCGTAAAACCTGATTTAAATTCCAATTTAATTTCAGGACCCGACATCGATCCAACCTAGTCGACCCAAAGTATGGACGTGGCCCACATGAAGACTACTACTCACATGAAACTTGTGTCCCATTTATTGGAGTCCCCGCATATTATTTATTTATCCATGATTATAAATCCCTATTTTTAATTCAATTATTGCACCCTGTCCGATTTTGACTCAACCCGGCTCGATCGAACCCGAACCCAAGCTCCATGTTGTTCTTTTATGACTGCCCAAATACCCCACATAATTTTCCTATTTCTCCTATTTTGAAAATATCTCTTTATCTCTCTTTATATATATATATATATATATATATATATATATATATATATATATATATATTATATATACCTATACACTCTCTCTCTCCATAACACCTACACACAACCCCCATCCCTCCTTTACAGCACAAGAACACACCCCCCCATTCAGCCGACCTCTCTCTCTTCCCCTCTCTCTCTCTCTCACTAAAATATCAACTCTCTCTCTCACTCTCTTTTACACACACACACATACAAATTTTACTCTCTCCCTCTCTCAACAAACACACACACTCCACAGCAGATCCCCCATGGCTGATCCCGAGCTCCTCCCTTCTCCTCCTCCCTAGGCCGAGCACCTCCCTCTCCTCCTCCTTCTTCTCCTCCTCCATTCTCTAACACCATCATCATCACCATTAAAACCACCATGCACCACCACTTCAACTCCGCCACCCCCACCGCACGGCCACCACCTCCGGCCGCCGTGCTCGACGAGCACCGCCCCCGCAGCAGCCACCAGCAGCCGCGCATGCAGCGTTCGCAGCAGCAGCAGTGAGCAGCTGTGGCTGCCGCGCCACGCCACCCCGCGCGCGCATGGGCGCATGGCGTGCGCCACCGCGGCCGCCACCGGCCACCGGAGACCCCCCCCACCGGCGCACGACCCCCCGGCGAACTCCCCCAGGCCACCGCCCGCTTCCCCGGCGCGACGCATGGGCTATTCGTGCGTTTTGAACGAAATCCCGTCGGCGCGCGCGAGTTTTGAACTCGAAAATGGCGCCCCGTCGTAGCGACTTCGTACGTGTTTTTCGGGAGATTCGACCGTTGGATCGGCGAACTTTTTGCTCCGTCGCAATCTTGGTATATATCACTTCACTCCCCTCAATTTTCGTCCGTTAATTACGTCGTTTGATACCTCAAAACTGGCCACCAAGTTGACGTTTTAAATTGAACTGTTTTTTGACAGTTTCGTGACACCAACTTCGCGGGTTCGTATCTTCGTCGTCGCAGCTCCGTTTTGTGCAACGTCAGTTCTGGTGCACAGCTGGTATAACCCTCTTCCTGTCTCCTTTAGGTTCCGTTTCATTATAAGCACGTTTGGTTGGTTGAATTCGACGCCAAAGTTGGCCGTCCAAATTATTTAAATTACACTTGTAAAATTCCATTTTTGAACCCGGGACTCCGGATTCAATTTCTGACACCACCAGTAGACTCATGGCGTCGTTTTGGCATGTTTTCATATAAAGTTTGTTTGATTTGGAGAACGTGGGCCCTGGCACGCATTTCGGTGCAAAGCGGGTCCCACTTTTCGAGTCAACGTGTCACTTTGAGATCGGCTCATTGGAATCCAATTTCGGATATACCGTTGAGTTCGTATCGTCATTCTGGACTCGTTGACATATAATTTGCTGAGTTTTGAAGACATTTGCTCCGGCACGCATTTTCGTGCAAACCGGATACCAAGTGTCCGCGTCAACGTATCATTTTGAGATCGGCACATCGGAATCCTATTTCGGACATACCGTTGGGTTCGTATCATCATTCTGGATTCGTGGACATATAATTTGCTAGGTTTTGTAGACTTTTATTCCGACACATTTTTCGGTGCAAAGTGTGTCCAACGGCGGACATCACTTTGACCCGAAATTACCGTTTTGCTCCTGTGTCCAAATTGGACTTATGGGTAGGCTATCCTAGCTGATTTGACCGTTCTGGACACGTTGGTGATATTTATTTTATCATCCGACAACATCTGTAGATTTTACTTATGTATTATCCTGAATTTATAATTAATTATTTTTCCATAAATTGTTACTTTCTGTTTTTGAATTTTTATATATATTTTAATTTCTGTAAAAATCTGGAAAAAATTGTATTTAAATACTATGTTAATTTAGCTAATTTATTATAATTTTCCAGTATTTAATAAGTGCTTTTGGTATTTTATAAAAATGGGAAAACAGAACTCATTTTCAGGATTCATATGTTTGCTGATTTTTAATAAATATTTATAAGTCTCTTCTTTAGCTCCTCAATGCCGCCTGGCAATCTTTCGTCCAGATGAACTCTTCATTCTTCCAAGTGAGCTTCGTCATCGGCTCAGCAATCTTGGCGAATTCCTTCACGAACTTCTGATAGTAGCTAGCCAAGTTCAAGAAACTTTCGAATTGAACTTGGGGTATACCACTTTTCAACAGCAGCTATCTTCCATCGAAATTCTTCTCTTGCCAACATGGCCAAAAGTCCACCTTGTCAAAGAAAATCCATGTTCAGGTAACTTACCATAAAACTTCTTTTTCCTCAAAGTTTCCAAAACTTCCTCAGATGTTCTTCATGCTCTTCTTCAGTCTTCAAATATATCAGAAGGTTATCTATGGGGAAGATAAACTGATTCAAATACTCATGAAAATCTCTGTTCATGAGATTCATGAACACAGCAGAAGCATTTGTCAGTCTAACGTCCTGACCAAAGAAAACTACCCATACTTGGTGTTTGAACGCCGTCTTGGAAATGTCCTCTTTCCTGACTTTGATTTGATGGAAGTCAAATCTTAAGTCAAACTTCTAAACACCCTAACTTCACACAACCAGATCAAACAGATCCTCGATCCAGACAGAAAGTACTTGTTCTTTAGTGTCTGGTAATCGATGCACATCCGTTGTTCTATCCTTCTGGGCACAAACAAGATAGGTACTCCCTAAAGTGAAGTTCCACTCTGAATAAATCCTAGAGCCTTCATTGATCTGGTCCTTCATCTTCTTGGCCAACTTCGGGTTGACTCTGTAACATCCTTTAGAAATAGGGAAAGAGCCAGGGACTAAGTCAGGGGTGAATCCTATGTCTATATCTGGGATAATCCGGGGAGACTATCAGGGAAAACATCTGCCATAAGAGTGTAACTAAAATTTCTATTCATGGGGAGAATTACAGTAAAACTCTTATGATTGATCTAAGGACATCCTGTTACAACTTCCAAAAAGATAATGCTATTCTGCGGTTCTAGGTACTATTCTTCATGGTTCTGCATGAGCAGTCTCCAACTGCTTCCCTTTCTAAGAACCTCGAGTATACATCATGCCTTATTGTAAGGGGTAGGGTCTGCTGGATAGAAAGAGGGTCCCTAGGTTGTGGCCTAACAGGTGTTGCTGGGATATGAGCTCTGGTTTGATAGAAAGATAAGGGGCAGTCCTTTACCCGATGTTCAGCAGATCCACATGCCAAACATTGTCCCAATCTCTTACGGCAACTAACGGTCTGATGACCAGGCCTCTTGCAATAGTTACAAGCCCATAGCTTCTTACGACAAGGCTGCCGAAAAGTAGAGTACTTGATGGGACCCAAAATATCTTCTAGTTTCAAGGGTATCCTTCCTAGGACAAAAGTTCTGCTCTAACTTGGTTGGGGATAACTAAGGCTACATCATGACGTTCTTCATGTCTTCTCTCGTGATATTCATCTGTTCCTGCTGGGCTTCATCTTGAGCTTTCTGGAACTCCAGGATTTCTTGAAATAGGACAACCATTTGGAAGATGATTGCTGGTACTAGTGGAGCAACAAAAATGAATACTCCACCAAGGAAATGCAATTCAGTTTGAGATGGGGTAGGAATCGCCAGTGTAGGAAAAACTTCACTGGATGCACTATGAGGACGGTCAAACAGCCGCGAGGGAAAAGACCCTGGGCTTGGTTGAGGAGATGGGGTATGATCCGGAGATGACACCTCATCGCCAGCAGGATTTGGTCAACGGTCATTCTCTGGATGGTTTAGGATGCAAACATAAGCAAGGTATCCTACCAGTCTATAATCAAACAAAAATATTTATTTATAATATATTTCGGTCCTATGTTGTGACAAATTGATGTTCTAGTGTTCTAATTGTTTCTAGGTATGTTTTCCTAAGTTGTTGTTCAGACCTGTATGGGCCACCACTAAAAACATGTAACGACCTGGTCCCAATTTCTTGGGTCGAATCAGATCATGCCCAGCCTGCACCGTTGTTGAGACGGCAGCAGTAAGCTGTTCAGTAGCAGATAACCATACAACAACACTATATTTGTCACAACTCAAAATTCGGAAATAAAACTTTATTAAACTTTTACAATGAAATAAAAGATACAACTTAAACCATTTTTTTTACATACATCATGAATAAAAGAAAACTCTAGGCAAACAGCTCAGCAATCTCGAATTCCTCGTCTTGGGATCGCGTAACAAAGCCTCATCAGTGATACCTAAAATGTTGGGTCTCCAGTCAGGAGGGAGCAAAGTACAATTACGAATATCCAATAATTCAAATAATAATTTGAAATTTGCAATGTTAAACAATTTGAAATACTTTAACAATATTTTCCAACAATTCTACAATCGAAAACAATGTGATTTGAGTAGGCAACGAACTATGACCGGCTTGGGATGATTCAATTATATCCTAATGATACGGTCCGGCCTATCCTCGTGTATAGGAGGAATCAGCTCGCACAATCAATGCAATATTGGGGTATTGGTCATAGACGCTACACTACTCCCCCAATATCCCGAGTCAATCAGATTCAATCAATGAGTCAATATTCGAACTCTAGTAAAGAGTTCCACAATTAATACTCTAGGAGAGAGTTTCGTGCAGCAATGTGGTTTAAAATTGCAATAAAACAATTACTAGATAAATTACCAAATAGACATAACTGTACTTGCCTTTGTATTAGAATGACTGGAAAGACGAGTCGGTACCGAGGAGAAACATCAGGTGTAACTTCGAGTTCCTACAGTTGAGAACTCGACTTAGAACCTTGAATAACCAGACTAAGTGTGCTAGTTGCAATCTCTAGTAGTAAATCCTAGTCAGGTTTTAAGTTGTATTAATTTACAGCTAACAATTACGTCGCAACTACGTGCGTTGATTAAACCGATTAATTTGGTTATTTGGAAATAATAACAAGGACCAATTAACTTTGGAAAACTTTGTGTTTTTGTAATATATTTATAAAATTATAGTTTCTTATAGTGATAAATCATGAACTAGTTATTTACTAATATTTTATCCATTTAATTAATTCTTGATTAATTATAAAATTACGCTCTAACTACGATTTATACGTCTAATCAAAATACCACCCAAGATCAACATCCACCCAGAAAAATAAAGTAAAACCTACGCTAAACAATACATGGGCACAGCTAATCATCCTAGAGTTATGGACTTATGCCCGGTACAATTCTTTTTACATAAAAATAAGAGGAAACGATTAAGTTACTAAATAAAATACAGTAATTAAATAACTATAATAAATAGCTTAACTATTAAATAAAAATAATTTAAAATATAAGTTGGAGTCTCAGACTCGGTCCAACATCAAATCTAGCTAATACCTCAACGCCCGGTCGGACCGGTGCGTTTGTATTTCGCCAGGGCCCACAGACCGGTACGGTCGTCGCCCGAAAAATTAGTTTTAAATTCATTATTCCGAAAACCAATTTTTGAAATCAAATTAAATAAAGTTTTGTAAAAATTTGGGCAGCATTTCCTCTATTTCGGGACAACCCAAAACTGGAAAATACGCCACAGAAAACCTGCAATTATTCCAACCCAATAATAATCCCGCAAATTTATTCACCAAAATATTTCCAAGCCACCAGAAAATAATTTCCAATCCACAGAACTTCCCGAAATACCCGGGAATCCTATAATCAAACCAAACCACACAACCAGCAGATAAAAATCACAGAAAATATACTAACGCAGCTAACCAAAAATACTACGCAGCTAACCGGATTTCCCAAAGGAAAACCGGGGACCGATTCTCATCACAGACTCTACGGGAGGGACGAACTACTGTGATTAACAAGGGTTTACCAGATTCCGTTGGCGGGGAGCCGCAGAAAAAGCTTGGGAAAACCGAAACAGCGTTCGGACAGCAGATCGCGGAACCGGACAGCAAAGAACCTTGCAAATCCGGGCAGCAAAAGCTCCACGAAGCACGGGACAGTGGGATGAACCCCACAGAGCGCTGCCGAGATCTGAACCGCCGGCGCGGGCACGGGCGGCGGAAAGACTCGCCGGGGAAAGGGTCTGCCGCGGGGAGAAGTGCGGCCGAGGGGGAAAAGGCCGGTCGGCTGCGCTAGGGCACGCCTCGCCCGAAGGGTGGGGGCGCGGACGGTGGCGCGGGGCAACAGCGCCTCGGGTCGCGGGTCGGCAGGGGAAGCTCCGCCGGAAGGGTCGATCGCGGGGCTCGGGGAGCCGCGCGCAGGGAGGGCGGCGCTCGGCGCGAGGAAGAGCGCGGGGAAGCCGCACGGTCGGGGGAAGGAGCTCGCGCGGAGAGGGGCGCTGATGGCCGACGAACGGCGGGGAAGTCGCACGGACAGGGACCGCGCTCTGGGCGGTCGGGGTCGCACGGGGAAGGCGTCGGTCTCGGGGAGAACGCACGCGCGCCGTAGGGGAGCTCGGCCGCGGGTGAGGATTTGGGGGGGTTAGTGTTAGGGCTTGGGTTTTCGGGAGGAGATGGGTTTCTCCAGAGAAGAACTCGAGAGAGGAAGAGATTTGGTTCTGTGAGAATGGTGAGAGAGAGAGAGGTTTTGTTGTTTAGTTTGTGAGTTGTGAGAGAAGCATACGTGGGAGAGAGGGATGGGTGCTCTGTGAAGAGAAGGGAGTGGGATCGTGGGAGTAATAAAGGGAAGGGGTGGTGTGTGCTGAACGTTTGAGAAGGTGGGGGGTTAGGTGTGGTGATGGTGAACGTGTAGCTGTGTGGTGAGTAAATAGAGGGAGATGGAGAGGTGGGAGGTTATGAGATTTAAGTGGGGAGTTAGAATAGGAAGGGTTTTCTAATTTTGTGTGATGGAGTGCTGGTCCTACGGGACCAGCCAACATTAAATTTTTTTTTTATTAAAATCAAGATTTAACCAAGTCCAAAGAATAATCAGATTTAAGAAATAGGAAGAATTGGGCTCAGGCCTGGGTCTGGGCTCGAAGACAAAAATCCATATTATATTTATTTTTCTCAAAAATCCTTTTCACCCAAAAATAATTAATAGTAATATTAATAATAATAATTTTAGGAAACACTAATAATAATAATAATAAACTCTAATAAATAAATACGAAAATGATGGGTTTCACAAGTGTATTTCGTGGTCTGAGAGCATGCTCAACTAGCCTTATTGAAATTCCGAGGACGAAATTTTTCTAAGGAGGGTAGAGATGTCACTCCCCATTCCCGGAATACGTAAATTTTTGATTTTTTATGTATATGGTATCTGGCACCTGTATCTTTATTGTATTTATCCTATATTTATAACTGGCCATGGCATGGAACAGTATCTCGTCGCGGATTAGTGTGCCACCCCTTGTCCTTGTTTGGTTGTAGGCGTGGTTCACTGTTTCGATGATAGGATTTCTGAACCGTGTTGTGGTTAGGATTTTTATTTAATTAATTTAATTAGTTGTATCATGTAGCATTTAACATGTCATTAGTCATGTGGTTAAGAGCATGCTTAAGCTTTGGGTTTCTTTGAGTCAACCCAACCCCTATATATATTCTCTTCCTCACTCTCTCTCCTCATTCACTCTTTTTATTTCTTTTCCTCCACCAACCAAGGCAAGTACCAACTTACTCAAGAGATGGATCCATAAATTTTGTTCATGTTTTCTTACAAAATCATTTGTCAAAATATGTTCTTCTTCTCATCCTATACTAGTTTAGAACTTGAATTTTTCCATTTTGAAGCTTTGATTTTTGTAGATCTAAGTTTTAACCATTTTCGGATTTTGGTAGTTTTGATCTATCAAACTTCTTTGTTTTCAAGTTTTGATGGTTCCATGTTGTAGAGAATTTTGTTCTACCCAATTTTGACCTTTGGAAAGTTGGATTTGGACTTATTTTGACCAAGTTATGGACTTTTGAAGCTTGGGGTTCAAACCATGGAGTTCTTGCTATTTTGAAGAAGACAGTAAGCAGTGCGCGAGCTTTTTAGCTTGTGTCACTGAGCTGCACGCGCTCTTTAGCGCAGCGCAGTCCTCATACGCTGCCTTTTGGAAGCGTATGACTTGCATACGCTCACTTGGGTGACAAGGAGTCGTATGAAGTCCATACGCTGCCTTTTGGGAGCGTATGTCTTGCATACGCTCACTTGGGTGACAAGGAGTCGTATGGAGTCCATACGCTGCCTTTTGGGAACGTATGTCTTGCATACGCTCACTTGGGTGACCAGGAGTCGTATGTACCTGAGCGTATGCTTACCTGAGCGTATGCTTACCTGAGCGTACGCTTACCTGAGCGTAGGCTGCCCTGAGCGTAGCCTGACCTGAGCGTAGCCTGACCTGAGCGCAGCCTGACTTGAGCGCAGTTCGACTCAAGCGCAGTCTGACCTAGACTCTCCTACACCTTATATTTTTATATGTATATATTATATTGTATATATATATGTAAATGTTTGTGTATGCTATATATCCTTACGCCTTTTGTCCTGAGCATGATATGAGCACTAATGTAATCCCGGTGAACAAAGTATTCCTGCCTGATACTTGTACCTGAATGTCCCAGTTCTTGTTCATGCTCGACAAATGACTCGTAACTCCACGTGGCATATTTGCAATGATGCATTACACTAAGGAGGGTAGAACATGTTGACATACTGATTAACATGGATCCTCTATTGGGGTACACGTACTATGGTACGACATATAGGAGGATGACCATGTGACCACGACATGTGATTCCAATATCAAGATAGGGTTAAACTAGGCAACTAAATATACTAGATGCATGGGGAGGGCAGAATTCCGAGATCGTGTTATACCAGCCGCCTTGAGATATTGTCTTGACGCGCCGGTTGGTCTCCACGGATACTGTATCATCCGCAATGAGTGGATGACTGTATCCGATTAATTCTTGCTATATATTATATATTTTGGCAAGGTGGCCTCACGAGGGACCTGTGCTCAATGATACCTGTCTACGCGAACCCCTGGGTTGGCTAGCCTTGCTGGAAAGATACGATCTGAGGATTTTGAAATAACATGACGCGAGGATAACCTCGTCCCACTAGAAACTCGTAGACTTGATTGGCCGTGAAAACGACTTGCTTGTATCCTATTTACCTTCTGCGAATAACTGAGGGAAGCGGACTGTTATGGTACGTGATCCAACCCATGTTCTTGTTTGATTGTTGGGTTGGTTATCGTACTATGACAGGCTGTGGATCGAAGTTATGAGCGGAAGACTTATTCTGGTTGTGAAGTATTACTTCTGTGAATGACTGAGGAACATGGTCTATCATGGTACATGATTCAACCCATGTTCTTGTTTGATTGTTGGGTTGGTTATTGTGCTACGATAGGCTATCGACCGAAGTCACGATCAGGAGATTTTATTGTTTCTACCTTTTAACTTATGGGAAGGTTATAGAGTACGACACGTCCCGACTCCATGCGGCACCTTTTGTCCTTGTTTGGTTGTAAGGGTGCCATATGGGTTCGAGGATGTTGCGCTACCCTATGATAGTAGCATAAGTATTACTATTATCAATCATTCTATTAACTGGGTTTTTAATCTGAACTCTTGTGCCCCTTTGGCGGTACTTGCTATTCGGGGCTGACCCCGCTGGTTTTGTTTGGCCAGATCTCGTAGCAGCTCCAAAGGATCCAGCCTTCCACCCGAACAATGGTGCACACCAGGAGTATGGGCGCCAGGGACCATGAGTGGGTTTCTTCTTCACCGCTCTGATATCTTCTATTTTGTACTTGGCATTTAGCCACCGGCACCTGTTTAGCCGGCAGTTCTGGACACTAGTTTCCTTTGCATAATTGTAATTAATCAGACTGCAGCTGACTATAGTTATGTACTATTGACTCTCGGAACTAGCTCATCATTTTGTATAGCTAGACTCATGAATCATTCTGATGAAGCGTCGGGGACGCCTTACTGCTTTGTCTTATATGATCATTATTTACTGCTTCTTGTTTTGATTGATTGAGACATAGATGCTCTGTGGGACCATAGGAGACCTGATTGTAGCGTGCACCCCCTAGTCTCTTGACAGCCACGATCGCCGTATGACGTTTATATACCTCATACGGTGTAGCTGGCCTAGTCCGTCTCGGTATTCCGGTACTGGGGCGTGACAAATTTGTTAGGTTTTGTAGACTTCTATCCCGACACGTTTTTCGGTGCAAAGTGTGTCCAACGGCGGACATCACTTTGACCCGAAATTATCGTTTTGCCCTTGTGTCCAAATTGGACTTATGGGTAGGCTATCCTAGCTGATTTGACCGTTCTGGACACGTTGGTGATATTTATTTTATCATCCGACAACATCTGTAGATTTTACTTATGTATTATCCTGAATTTATAATTAATTATTTTTTCATAAATTGTTACTTTCTGTTTTTGAATTTTTATATATATTTTAATTTCTGTAAAAATCTAGAAAAAATTGTATTTAAATACTATGTTAATTTAGCTAATTTATTATAATTTTTCCAATATTTAATAAGTGCTTTTGGTATTTTATAAAAATGGAAAAACAGAACTCATTTTCAGGATTCATATGTTTGCTGATTTTTAATAAATATTTGTGAGGGTTTATAAATTCCAAAAAAATTAGTATAAATTTCTATAATTAACAAGGATCATTTTGGTACTTTATTTTATATATATTTAAGCTTTTTGTCTATCTCAAAAATTATTGGACCATAGTGTACAGTTTGATTTATTTATTGAATAATTACGACTTTTAATATTTTGTGTTGTTTTGAGTTATAGACGTATTGGACCTCACCCCGCACTAGTGTAAAGATCCTAGAAAGTTAGTTTGTGTATAGTGGCACTCCACATTAGACTTTTTATGCTAGGTTCCCACTTGGCTAGTATCCAGTTAGGAGTCGTGTCACACCACTAGTGTAGTATTGAACATAGCTTAGAACTGAGATTGTGTATCATTATTGACAGGACACCGGACATCTATATTTTCGTACTAGTATTCTTGCTTTGCTCGAGGTAAGTACATCTACAGACTCATTTAATGTCTTTTAATGCTAGAACATGTATTAACCCTGTTAAAATACTGATCCTTGAGGTAGTAAGTTAAATCTTCACATGTTGTATTACTTTCAGTACCTACCATGCTTAGAACAATTCTTATATCTTCACATGCTTCCTATTGATTCTCAGTACATATTTCACTATGCTTTATACTACTCGGATTATTCACATGTTTTATACTGCTCCCAGTAGCTGCCATACTGCTCCCAGTATCTCTCTCATGCTTTATATCGTTCTCGTATCTTCCACATGATTTTACTATTCTCGTATCTCTTACATGTTAAATAACGGGTTAAGGAGAAACTGCTAGTAGTGTACGTGAACATGATCCCCTTCTCCGTATGTACTTACCGTGCTCGGTGACATTCTATATGTGACCTTGCCGTATGTTTCTGAATCTCGCGTTTGTGTATGGATATACACCGATGCCGTTCGTGCACGTATGTGCATACCAGAAAAATTTGACATGTACCACAGTACATCCTACTACCTATTGACCGATTCACGTACATGCTACGGTTTTAAACTTTTAAACTATATGTGGTCATTTGTAGAAATGACCAATTAAACCATGATATGCCATGTTCCCTATGTTACCATGATACTGTGATCCCAGTTGTACCATGAGGCCATGTTTTCCAGTATTTCCTGTTTTATAGACTTATCACACCATGATTCTTGTTGTACATCTCTTTCATTATATGTTCAGTACTTTAGTTGTAGAGGTTGTACTTGCTCCCGTCCTGACAGGATAACGTTGTAGGTTCACTTTTCGAGAAGGAAATGCTATGTGTTACATGTTATGGCACTGATTTTGAGGACCTGGCCTTAGCTCCAGAAGAGGCCCCAGCGGAGAACCTTGCTTAGATGTCTTTCTTGTGTTTTGGGACTTAGACTTTGGTCTGTACTTATATTTGGATACTGGACTTTGTCTCCAGTTAGATACTTGGAAGTGTATTATTTAAGTCTGTGCTTATGTTACCTTCGTTTATAGATGCTGTGTTGTGATGAACTTTAAATATGATTTTAGAACTGTTAGCTGCTTAGATCCTTTATTGTCTATTCTTAGAACAGCTTACTACGCTTTGACCAAGCGTAGGCTGGACATGGCTCGGCCCGGCCCAACAATTTGGGTAACGGGTCGTGACAATACATGTGCCAGATACCATATACAGAAAAAAGCAAAAATTTACGTATTTCGGGAACGGGGAGTGACATCGAACAAGACTAATACCATAAGGTGAATATAAGTCGGAGAACAAACACAAAAGATATATACACATTTGATTATACTTCTTGTAATATTTCTTAAGACACCACATATTGCGCTACTAAAACCTCTTTAAATTATCCGTGGGTTGTGGCCTAGTAGTAGCAACGGGAGCCCCGACATGAAAGACGCAGGTTTGAATTCTCGATATTTGTCAAGCCGAAGAAAAGGACACATAAAAAAACTCTTTAAATCAAGATGCTTTATTTTACATGAAACTAAGACTTGAGTTTGCTGCCTTACAGATTCTTGGAGGCTTGGTAATCAGTGTGAATTGTTCTAACTAGTTGTTAAACAAGATATTTGAATCTTAGGCTAAGAGTGACTTCTATTTTTTTGTTTTTGTTTGTGACAGTCCCCGACGCAATGTACATAATTTTTTGTGTACACTGCATTGTATGTCTTTTGGGTCCACTGTCCTCCAACTTCCACCATAAATAGAAGAAATAATACGCTCCCGTGGCTCGATCCACTGATCTTCTGCTATCCAACCAGAGCTCGTATATCTCTCCCCGTTGACCACGAGGGTCACTCGGGTTCGACACAAAATAAACGGTTACTTATTTCCATGGGAATCATAAGTATCGTAACCATAAATGAAATGCATGTGCATGTATCAAGCAAAGTCTAGGTTGTCTAGCTCGCATTTCTTATCGTACATCGAGTGCATGTATCAAGCAAAGTCTAGGTTGTCTAGCTCGCGTTTCTTATTGCACATCGATTTGCTTAATTATTGTACCGTGTATCGTGTACCATACAATGTATCGTATGATAGAGTCAATCTAGGAGTTTAGGTATGTACTTCTGAATTCATATAGGAACATGATTTAATAATTTGCATATAATCTTTTATTTATTTCATATTTACAAGTCTATCTAATTCCACAATACAAATTCTTAAGTATAAAATATATGACTTAAGTAAAAAACCAATATTATTATCTTTCTATATGTATTGTATCGGAACAATTGATACATAACGAAATCGTAGTTTATGTGTAGGAATTTTTTTTTATGTATCTTAAGTTACTAACAACAGAAGTAAAATTATACACCTTTCAGTAGGTTAGAACTTCCATTTGAAAAACAGAATCAAGTCAAAAACAAAATGGTACCTTCTACATTTCTACTGAATGACCATTTCACTAAATATTTTATGATATTTTAACAAATACCTCCATTAAAAATATAGAAACTAGTATATACTTCTATTTTAAAAAAAAATAGCAAATGCCCTCATTTTTTTGTATGGAACAAATAAATTTTAAGATATACCCCCACTTTTAACCAATTTTTTTGCTGATTTACAAAGAATAGGGACATATTATGTTTTTTTAAATAGTGGAGGTATATGCTAATTTTTATATTTTGAATAAGGACATATGCTAAAATATCCCTATTTTAAAAGAGACGGCCATGTGTAAACTTTCCAAATTAAACAAGTATTAAACAACACTAGGATGTCAACGGGATATGTTTCAAAAACACTTCACCACCTATTTTTCTATAAATTTAGAAAGCCTAGCTACATCAAATTATGAAATTGAAGCGAGAAGGAAGAAGTAAATTTTGACAATCCAATAACATATGTAGAAAATAAAAAGAGAATTTCTGATAACCTTAACTAGAGGATAAATAAAAAATATATTGGTGGAGGTAACAAGAGCCAATCACAAATCTTGATTAGAGGACCGTTCTTTCTTCTTGTCTAGTTGTTAAACCACCAGTCTCGAGCACCTCGAGCAATCATACTGATAACTTGTTGTAAAAATAAAAAAGAAACAAAAAATGGTATCGAAAACAATCATTTGGGACTTTGATAACTAGTATATCCACGTGTGTTGCTTAAAATATTTTTTTTCACAATATAAGAATAATGCTATAGAGACACACTTTTATTGACATACTTTATTGACACACTTATGTGGGAGATGATTTGGCATTCCATGTCACCCGAATTAATTGAGAGCTTATTAATTATTTTTTTGGTATGTCCAATTTTGTATGTATGAAATGTTTCCAATCTTTGGCATGTGTTACAATTTTGCATGGCCAATTAATAGCCACACTTATTATCTTCTTTATTTTCTTGCTCATCTCTATTTCCTTTTTCTACTCATCTCCATTTTCTTCTCTAACCCCACCATAAGAACAAAGAAAGAAAACAATAACCGTGACGAATTCAGAGTTTGACATTTTGATGTTCGTTTCCTTCACTCATCTGTATTTTTTGATATGTTCTTGAAATCACCATAAAATTATTTTATTGTGTTATTTTGGGTTTTTTTTTGCTCATTTTTCCTTTTTTTGTTGCAATTTTTGTACTTTTTGTTGCTACTAGCAGTCTTTCAACTCAAAGAATTTTTTGGATTGTGAACTAATTAATTTGACATGGACAATTTTGGCAAGTGAATAATTAATTGGCCATGCAAAATTGCAACACATGAACTAATTAAATGGACATGGACAATTTTGGCAAGTGAATAATTAATTGGCCATGCAAAATTGCAACACATGCCAAAAATTGAAAACCTTCCATACATACAAAATTGGACATACCAAAAAAATAATTAATAAGTTCTCAATTAATAAGTGTGTCAACAAAGTATGTCAATAAAAATGTGTCTCTATAGAATTACTCATAGTTAAAATTACTTCAAGTATTGAAATATATTTTAATTTAGATTTGTTAACAATTTTTTTTTTTAATATTTGTTACTTTAAATTAAAATTTTTATATTTAATTTTCAAATATTTTTAAATTTAATTTTTAAATATATGTATTTGTGCTTAAAAAAAGAAAAATTATTGTTTTATTCGTAATTTTTTTCTAATAAAATAAATGATGATGATGATGATATATATACAACTTGCACAATTTGTGAACCATTTTCAAGCTGCATTATAAAAATTAAAATATAAAAAAATTAAAATATAATAAAAATAAGGCATCCATATTTAACATTTATGAAATGTCCAAAAACTAAAAAAGTTTTATGTAAAATCCACCGCTAAAAAAACTTTCATCGCGTGCCCAGAATTAGAGAAACTTATCCAAAGCGGGTTCCAAATGACCCTTTTGCCCTTCCTTTTAATTTATTGGAAACACCCACAAAACTGCTCTTAAAAAAATGTTTCAATACTCCATCTTCTTCCATACGCTGCTCACTTTCGAATCTAGGTTTTCTCCTCAAAAATCTTTAAAAACTCGTCGAAAAATTTCCGAAAGACCGGGACGAACGACAAAAGTGCTAAAACGGAGGTCCAAACATCATTTTTTTGCGAATCTAAAATTTCGGAAGGCCGTCTAACTGTGAAACTGTTACTTTCAGTCTCCTCAACGATACGCTCATTTTGCGACAAACGGGACCTCGTTTCGACCTCCCAGTCAAAAGTTATGGCCCTCCAAAGTTTCAGCTAACCATAAAATGCAGGAGAATGGCATTCTCCGTCTTAATTTACACGGAGAATGACCATTCTCCGTCTTAATTAGGACGGAGAATGACATTCTCCGTCTTAATTTACACGGAGAATGGTCATTCCAGTGTTAAAACGCAGGAGAATGACCATTCTCCGTGTTAGAAACACGGAGAATGCCATTCTCCGTGTTAAATGAAACGGAGAATGTCATTCTCCGTGTTAAATAAAACGGAGAATGACATTCTCCGTCCTAATTAAGACGGAGAATGGCCATTCTCCGTGCTAAATTAAACGGAGAATGACCATTCTCCGTCTTAATTAGGACGGAGAATGCCATTATCACGGAGAATGGTCATTCTAGTGTTAAAACGCAGGAGAATGACCATTCTCCGTGTTAGAAACACGGAGAATGCCATTCTCCGTGTTAATTAGGACGGAGAATGCCATTCTCCGTCTTAAATAAAACGGAGAATGCCATTCTCCGTCCTAATTAAGACGGAGAATGACATTCTCGGTCCTAATTAAGACGAAAACGGAGAATGTCATTCTCCGTGTTAATTAGGACGGAGAATGGCATTCTCCGTCTTAAATAAAACGGAGAATGGCATTCTCCGTCTTAATGGCATTCTCCGTCCTAATTAAGACGGAGAATGGTCATTTCCAGTGTTAAAACGTGTAATTTAGTTTTTTCAGGAATAAAGAGTTTCGTTCTTCTTTCAAAGCGATGATAATTCTTATGGAAAAGAAGAAGAAACATCTTCTCTCCACAATTGAAGATCTGAGTTCAAATGTCTCCACGATGAAGATGATGATGATGGTGATGATGATGACGAGCGATGATCTGAGTTCGACTGAAGAAAAACACACCGAACTACGAACGATCTTTGCGATCTCTGCTGAATATGAGAGCAATGGAATTCAGATTTCCCGTGAAGAAGAAGAAGACGAAAATCGCAATCCAGATCTGAGTTTTTTGAATTCAAATACATATAGATGACCAATTCGCGCGGAGGGGTAGTTTCGGTATTATAAAAATAGCAGTTTCTAGCGGGTGGCATCTAAAAGGGAATCTTGGAATATTTAACGTGAAAATACTTAATTCTGGGTATTTCATAAAACTTATCCAGCGGGTGGGCATTTCATAAAAGCCCACCCCGAAATTGAGTTTCTCAGCCATTTCCAGTTAAATTTATTCTAAATTACGTCAGAACCAATAATGTTACACACGGGTCCCGCCTGTAGTTGCTTTATTCTCTATTTGATTACGTAACTATTCTTGTTACAGTCACCTTCCGATATCATTTTGGGAGGTTACCGTATCCTACTCAAAAGTAATGAAAAATAATTTCCGGGGGAACTATTAATTTCCATAGGAAAAAGCGGCCGAGAGAAAAAGGAGATAATTAATTACACACAGTAAAAAGAAATTCTTGCCACAATTTCTCCGCCGATCCTTGTTTGCTGAAGGACCGGAAGCTGGTGAGATTTTTTTCCCCTTCAATTTTGGTATCCCATCAAATCTGCTCTTTTCGTTCCAAAATCGAATAAAAATCGAGTTTTCTTGACAAATTTTGCTGTTCTACCTCACGAATTCGATCAAGAAGCTTCTTGATCCGATCTTATCATGATCGATTAAATTTGACTTTCTTTATAGAATTTTTTTAGGGTTTATAACGATCGATTTGATCGGTTCTTTTATGAATTCTGTGCAGATTTCGGTTCTTTTGAAGCCATGATGAAAGGAAAGAGCAAAAAGATCCCAACTTTAGTCGAACTCTGCGTTATCAAAGCGATAGATAACCTTAGGTACATTGGGGACGTCGGCGAGGTGGATATCTATCTACTGCAGGACATACTCCCCCATTGCACTGTCGATCAGTTGATGCACATTGAGAATTCCACTGAAGTAGGTTTTTTTGGGTTTAGTTAGGGTTTCGACGAAAATTTTATGTTATGAATGTACTAATCCGATTGGTGGATCGTGTGGTGTTTGTTGTTATCGATTAATGTTTGTTGGATCAGGGAAGAGACCTTAGCTCGGTGACAGATGTGTTGTGGAAGAGGTTTTACGAGAGACAGTTCGGAACGGAAAGTTTGAACAAGGTGGTCCAGGAGATGAAAGAGAGGCGGGTCTTGGTTAAGTGGAAACGAATTTATGAGGTACTGTTCAAAAGGAGCAACTCCACTGCTATCGGTCCACGTGAAACTAAATTTAGGGTTGGGTCGCGAAGGGATAGTAGGAGAGGTGCTCACGTGTATGTTTAGTTGGGATTTGGTGCAACACACGTGGGTGCGCTTGCGATTGCAGTGGGAATGTGATGGCAAATCGGATGGTTGGCAACGGAGTTGTACATGGAGATGTAACCTATTGTTTCTTTTTCTTAGTTAGGGCACGTGAGAAACATTTTGGTAGAATTAGGCATGTGTATGAAATAAATCTTGGTGATTCTTCTCAACAGGCGGAGACGAAAAGGAGGGAAAAGCTTCAAAAGAAAGCAGGAGAGAGACTCAAAGAGAGATACCAAGCGGCGCTTGCTGGTAAGTTTTTTTTCCCATCTTTATAGTTAGTCTCACAAATCAGACCATATGGTTGCTGCTATAGAAAAACATTATGAAGAAATTAAAGTCTAGTACAACTTGTCACTAGCATCCTAATTAGGGCTTCATATAGCATGCTTGCCCGTCATATAGGGTATAAGTATATAGCTTCATTGTTACTATGTGCACTTAATCTTGCACAACAGTTTAAGGCTGTCATTATGATTACTATTGTGGACTCTGAAATTCTCTCATCAACATAACACATTTAATCTTTACTACAAGTCATGAATTCAACATCAGGAAATCATAGTGGAGAGTGTGCAAATAATTTGTTATTCCCTGTACTTAGCTACTTAGTCTGTATATGACCAGTCAGCACGTTTAATGTTACACGATCTTCGAGGGTGCAAGTGGGACTCGGCTATTTTGTACATGCAATGTTTAAGATATTACAACTTAAGATTATGTGGTAAATCTCTGTGCAAGAAGTGTATATGAAGTATAAACTCAAGGGGCACTAGGCCGGCATCGGCCATCCCCTGGGTGCCTAGCGCCTAGGCGGTCGTCTAGGCCGATTTTTAGATCAGTGTCTCCTTGGAGCTTGTCCATTCTGGGTGATCCCTTGCTTAATGTTTGAGCGTCTGCTCGTCGTTTAGGCCGGCGAGTGACATTTCTGTTCATTGCAGTCATCTATGGGATTCTTCACACCTGGGTAGTACTAGGACCCTGGTGTCCCGGACTGCACTACCTGTCCTTTGGTCCAAAACGAAAATTGAGCCTTGTGAAGAGACATGGACTCTGTTTTTCTTCTAGACGAATACGATATTGCAATCTTTTCTCTAGAATGCAATTGATTTTTAAGATCACTTTCGGATCTAGATTTTTTACTAGTTAATCCTGGTAACGCCCCCATGGCAAAGCAGCACATGACTTTTCTCAGTTCAATGACGGTTCTTTTATTATAAAGAAAGATCATTCTTGAACTTCAAAAAAATGCAAGATTTGAAGGCACGGAGTGCTCCCGTCTCTCTTAGGTAGTGTAGGCCCGTGGTTGCTTTGGCCCGCTAGTTAGCGGGGAAGAAGTCTCTTAAGTAGGTAAATTGTCCAATAGTAAAAGATAAAACATTTCATAAGTCCCATTCCCAAGAGAAGGAACACACATCAGTCGGAACGTTATCGCCCAACTTCATGTGAGTCTTGGCAAGAAACTCCCAGGAGAAGGAACACACACATGTGAGTCTTGGCGAGAAACTTCCAGGAAAAGCAACACACATCAGTCGAATGTGATCGCCCAACGACAAATGAGTCTTGGCGAGAAATCCATTAGATTATATGCTAGGCTGGCTCGAACTTTCGTGGAAAGGCCAACTGTAAATTCTTTGAAACATGGTTCGACACATTTATTTAATTAAATACAGATTTTGTGTCCTGCCAATTTCCTCCACTGTATGATATATTTTGCCAACTTTCCTTTCATATTTCCGTTTGTAAGTTCCATTAGTTAAGTTCGTATACAAAGTATTTATGGAAAATATACAATGTATTATGGCAAAATTTCCCAGTATAATTTGTCATATCATGTCACTAAGGTAAAATATTCCTTATGGTAGATATTATCATCTTGCCTCTTTGTGGTGAACAACAAGAAGGTTTGCTCCTTGGTTGCATAAGCTTAAACTGCATGATCTAATATGATACACAATTTGGCCAATTGGCCTTCAAGATTTTATAGCAAGACCATGATATATCATAAACTTCACGACCAAATGTGATACTTTTGTCTTTTGGCAACTGACCTTCAAGATTATATGGCGAGATCCTCTTGTCTAGGAATTTGTACCAACTGATAAAGACTGGTGTCAGGTATACAAACAATAGAAATAGGAGGCAATTCCTTGGTGAAGCTTATTCGGAGAGTTGCGCTGCAAAGCCACCCTGTTTTAATGGAATAGGCTTGGATGATGGTCATAATGATTGATGATGAGGGATACCAAAAGAACTGTATTTCTGTAGTATTTGAAACAGCATGAAATGAACTGGTAGTACATATGGAAAATTGTGATTTGTGACTATGTAAGAAGAGCGAATAAATTGGTAAGTAGTTAAGGTGTTTGACGACAATACAAATGAATAAAGGAATACGTGCCCTCTATTCCCTTAGTGAGAAGAAGGGAAGCAGTTGACAATTACATCAATGGCTTCAATAGTGATGTTTGCCACCCCTAATCCAGGCATTCTGTGTTGCAAAAGACAGACAACTGCAAAGGAAAAGACGGTCACATGCTCAGCAAATGATAACAGATATATGGAGTCCTGCTGAGCCAGGAAACTGTGATATTCAGCAAGGTGGTAGTAGCTAGAAAATTAGATGGAAAGTAAATATTTCCATATTTTTCATTGGAGCACTTCTCGTCGACAGCTTCCAGAGGTCCCTAGAAGTCATAGTAGTGCGGTTGATGTCATAAGAAATGTCAGACATACGACTAATAATTTGGCCATGACAAATGAAATCAGCTTTATTACATGTATCTATTTCATATAGCCTAGCAGGTTCATGCAATTAAATCGAAGGAGTGGATTCTGTAAGTACCTTAGCAAGCTTAAGGCACCTTAAGCCCGTACATCTTATGTTCCCGTCCGTTAAAATTACTATCACCAAACTTCTTAGGATGGGAAGAATAATGAATATTATGGACTTCATTAACAACTGTCATAAATAATGCAGGACAGGAAAAGTTCTATCTAAGATTGTCAGGTAATTCTTAAAGTGCAATTAATCTAGATCACTGTAACACTACAAAATATGTAACGATAGGAAAATAAAGAAATGGAGAGGTGATTTGGAGGCACCTTTCCATAGATATGTTACCATAAGCATAACATTTTGCCCCCACAAAGGTGCAATTGGACGATTATGAACTACCCCTGAGATACAATGAACACTGAATGACCTCGCTCCATCGTGCACAAAGTAAGAACGGGATCTCAGTTCTGGCCTTGTCCATAGAAAAGAAGATGCGAAACAGAGAATATGGTGGATTCTATGATTTTTGCAGACAAGGATCACACAAAGGATTTAGATATTCTCTATTTTCTTTTCTCTTATGTTCTCTAAGTTGACAAGTGTCACAGGGCATACTTATCCTTTTATATGATTTTTCGTTGAGGATTCTATGCACAGTTATGCGTCTCACTATTAGAATGTATGGATGGTCGTGGATAGATGTAATACATGATACAAAATTGAAAAATTAAAATGGATAACATAAAAATCGGAACAATCATAATTGCCTATCAGTAGGTGTCTTTCGAATTAATCTTCCCTTAGTGTTATTATGTCTCCCTAGTGTTATTATATCTCCCTAGTGTTATTATATCTGTTATTCATAGATACAGACCCAAAGTGACAATAGTCTTAGATTTAGTACTTCACTTGTAAAGACTCAACATACACATTTTGGGGCATTTGACCATGTGTGTCAACAGGTGATGCAGCCCTGACCTTCTTGGAGTGGTTACTGCGGCCGTGTCTAGTACACATGATTAGACTATTCTGGTAAGGCCATAACTTTAGCTACGGGAGTCATTTCAAGCCCACAAGCAGCCAAATTGAAGATATGGAGGAGACATACGATATCAAAAACAGCAAATAAGATCCTATGGATACCTATTTGTCGTCAGATCGACAAATTCCATCATTTTGGGTTCTCAAAACAGCTAAGGAACATCTTTCTTTCCATTTTTGGTAAAATCTTAATTGGTGATTTGATCGTATCAAAGTGACTACTTTTGTTACCTTTCTAGCATAATCATAGGTCATGACTTGGTTCAAGTTTTCGAATAATATGCTGTTATCGGCATTTTTTTTAAAATTTTGTTTTATATTGGCAACCAATGAGTCTATAGTAATCGTCCATCATAAGTTCAAAGAAATTAAATAAACAATAGGTACGGGTGCCATTATTCCACCGAATCTCTTTCCCCTTCCTTCCCCTTTTACGGAAACCCTAATCTGTTGGCCCCTAGGCCTGCACCGATAGGTTTGGGCACATACTAGACATGCACATCCAAAGTGACGGTATTAAGTTTATTCATTTTGATTTTCAATTTTTAAGCGTATGGAGGATTGTTGGTTTTATACATCTAAAGGAGATGTCACTATCTTTTAAGTGATTCAAATTGGAGCAACACCCTCCTTTTAGTGCCACATCGATTAGGAGTTAGAAACTCCAAGTGTACATGAATATACACACTTTAGTAGAATATATATATATATATATATATATATATATATATATATATATATATATATATATATTATTTTCCAGCATGTGCGGGCTCAATTAAATCGTGTCTCCCCGCACACGATTTTTAGCCGGTCGTCGTATCATTTCAGACTCTTCGTAATATATATATATATATATATATATATATATATATATATATATAATCCGGATCAAAAGCCCCGCGTCGAGGCTTCCGCGAGGCTCCCGATCTGGACCCATATATCCACAATTAAATGGAAGGAATAATATTCTTCCCCATGGGATCGAATCCACCTAGCCATGAAACTCATGTCCCACCTCCTTGTCACTTGAGCTAGGAGGCTTTGACTTTAGTAGATTGAGAATTGAGAGTATGTGTTAAGACCCCATGGAACCTACTTGCGAATGCATGAATAATTGCGCAAGTTTGACCTGATTCTTAGATGAATTTTGCTCATGTGTTGTGGTTGCAGGTGTAGGGTGATGATAACTAATTTTGCATCTCTTTTTATTTTAATTTACTCCAGAAATTTATTGTTTTGAGTAGCAGTTTTGTTCTTGGTGTTACCTCACAATATCCTTGTTGCATTCCCACTACATATACATGCAGAAGTATGTGTTGAATCCTACGCTACTTTCAAGTCACTCAAAAGGATAAATATGCCGTAATGACACTTATCGAGAGAAGCGAGGAAAAATGGAGAGGATCTAAATCCTTTCTTGCAAAAATCGCATCTACCCTACTCCATTTTCATCTTCTGTTTGTTTAGGGCAATGCTACAAGCCTACAACTAATCATATGTTTGGCTTACCATTATGTGTGCAGTGGAGCAAGGCCGTAAATAGAGGAGTTTGTTGTTTCTCAATGGTAGTTCCTGAACGTCCAAATTGCACCATTATTGGGACAATTTTATCGTAAAGACAATGCCTTAAGTAATCTGCTTAGAAATCGCCTCTTTGTTTTAATATTGTTGCATATTTTATGCTCATAGATTAATTACGCTTTAGGAATTATATAAGATGATTATTTTCAGTGGAATGCTTTAATGCACATCAGCTTCTCATTGATTATGGAGACTAAGGATATTAGACTCCATAAACACATAAGCGGCTTGGTTCATAAATACAACAAGAGATTTGGTTACCGACATGATGCAGATTCGGAATATGCCATTGTTTAAAAAAAAATAGGATATAGATATGGCATGGATGGAGTAATATATGCACATGAATATATATCTATACATATTTTTTAGATTATATCTTTCATAATATTTATGTGTGTTCTAGACAGTAATGAGGATCTGAAACGTTCTAGAGACACATCAAAGAAAATGTTACTTTCTAATATCTCAATTATGTTTCAAATGGTCAAGTCCAACCCAGATTACTTCCTGCCATGTTTTTGGCCTCTTTGGAACCTAGACATGTCATATTCGACTCGAGTGTAGGGAAGTGTTCTGTTGGATATGTGTCAGTCATGGATGCAACTTAGCTTAATTAACAGGGACCAACCTTAAATTTGAGCAGCTACATTGACATCCTTCTGATGAATATCGTTGTTCTTAGGATCTGATTAACCAAATGGTTATGTACTTGTGTGGCTGGACACACATGTCGTAAGTACATGAATCCAATGGAGTGTATGCAGTGTACCTTACTATGTAAACTTTATGAGTAATCTGAACAGGCATCTTAGCTTCAACACATGAAGAAAAAAACATAAATAACTTAATAGTGCCTAGGATTTCTGCAGAATTGCCTAAACTTATTTACGGGGAAGTCTCTCAAACTTGAATTTGTTACTGTCTATCTTGAGGAAAATACTTTAGTCTTTCACATTCCTCTTGAGCTTTCCTATACTATAAAAGAGAAGTTTCAATTAGAAAGCATGATACAGTAAGAACCTTTAAGATTTAATGCTACATACCTCAGTAGCACCTCAGTATTTGGTGCAAGTTTTGACTTCACCTTTTTAAGTATAAACTGGTGTCAACAAGCATTTAATGGGAAGATGACAAGGAATACCTTATCAAGACTCAACTGTGTAGTCTGTGTTTCTCCTACCAGGTTCATTTGCCGCAGGATGTTTTGTGAACATGCATTTACCTAGCTTAGAAAGATAACTTATTTTGTATTACCCGGTAAGCTTAATTTTGGGAGATTTCATGTTTTTTTTTGAGACTATAGGAGATTTCACGTGACAGACTTTTCTGAAATAGTATTGATCAGTGGTTTCTGTTTGCAAAACCTTTTTTCTTCTTCTGGCTAGTATAAATATTATTCCACTTATTTGTTGGATACTAGAAGTAGAATACAGAAATTAAAAAAAAACATCTAGCATGCTCCTGAACTTAAACAAGCTAACTGACGGTTCTTTTTTCGTAGAAAAAACTAGTCGGAAAACCCAATTTACTAACAAGGCTCCAGATTCCGGCAAGAAAAGAGGTTTCTGGTCAGGTATGCCTTCAGCAGCTACATATTCATTTTGTGATTTGGTGCATGTATTATGAGCAAGACACTATGGGCTGCAAGCAATCGCAAGCGCTTTATGACGTGTCTACATAATATTATGGGGGCTGTGTGCTGGTTTGTCTTTAAAACCTACATTAAGTTGATATAGTGTAATGACTTTCTACAGGAAGCAGTTCTTACAACGTTTCCCATTTGAAGAGTAACATCATGAAGAAGGCAAAGATAGAGTCTCTTAATAGGTAATGGGCAAGTTACTAGCGTGAAGTTTCAATTAATATCTTTCTAGAAATGTGAAGCCTCATCTCTGGATTTGGTACTAATAAGCTCCATGCTTTACTTCCCAACAGTATTGAGACAAAGAATAAAGCAGCTATGAGAAAACTTGAGTTACAAAGAAGGACCATTCCACCTCAAAGGTAAACCTCTACATTTCTTTCACCATTTTTCAACTTTTGTGAGGTCCGTGAATATCTGACTATCAATATTTGATAAGTTAACGAGTGAGTTTCTAGCATTAGATTCGAAACAACTCAAATAGAAGTACCTTCCTATTTTCTCTCTTCTATTTATACGTTTCCTTGTTCATCCATCTCTTCATTTTACTCACAATTTTTGCTTGTAATTGCTGTTCTTTTGCAGCATCTCACGTTCAACAAAACCGAGCACTGTGTATAAGAAGAAGGATTTGCCATCCAGTTCTAAGATAACAAAGCCCAGTGGAGGCTATCAGGAGCGAAGCGCTAGGTTATGAGATGGCTGCCAAGGAAGCTACTTCCAAGTGATATAACCATGGACAGTTGCTCTCTAAGTGCGTGAAGCAACTAGTAAGCCTCTGCATATATGGTTCTGGGGTTCGTCTACCCGAAATGCACTTCAGTTTGTGTAACCTTATTTTCAATAGATTCCTGTTCCCTTTGCAAGAAAAGTGGTTGCAAAACAAATAAGGTTCCTGGCTGTGATGTTTTCTAGATATTGCAGTGGTGTACTCTAGTTCACATGAACAGAAATTGCAAGCCATCTTTTATAGGCTTTTATTAGTACTGTAAAATTCTCAAGAATGCCATATTTTCCTTAAAATTCCCTAATTCCTTACTGTTATTTTTCTAGACTGTTTAGATAAGCATTATTACATGCATACTATAAGGGGTAGGCAGTTTGTTCATTATTAGAAATTGTTCCGAAAGAACATACAGAATAATCACTTATGATTTCTCCTCTTATTATGAGTCATGACTTATTTTGCTACTGTTCTTGGAGCAGCTGAATATTTCACAGATGCTTGAAGCATCTCTTTACTCAACATTGCACTGTGCTATTTAGGTAAACATCTTGTATAAAATTTGCAGGAAGTAGTCACAGTTGTAACACTGATGATTTTGGTCATTGCTTTTATGATGGTTAGTTATATATCAAATATCCACTATCCTTGTATAGTTGTGTGTATATACTGATATAGTTAAATGACCAGTTGCAACATAGTATTACTACTGTGTAGCTTACATTGCCTATAGCCTTTCAGGGAATTTGGTTGAACTCCCAATTTTGAGCTGGGCTTTTGACATTCTGACTTCTTAGTATATATACATTATAGATTAATCTGAACCTGATCAAATACATTATATATCCCTCTGCCCAACGTAAGTCAACACCATTCTATCATAACAAAAACATCCTCTAAGAGCATCATTAGTAGTTGGCACTCTCAAATACAATTTGGGGTCCAAAATTATAAAAAAGAAGAAGATAAATGTAGAATGGGTTGGATTTGTATGAGAATAGTAGGAAATGATAAAGTGAGTTCCGGTTCCAAAGATTGTGTGGTCAAAAATTAATGTGGAAAAAATAATAATGTAAAGTTTAGAATCTAGAAAGTTGGACTCCAAATGGGGATTTACTATTCTACAAAATGAGTTCCTACAATCTAACATCTAGAAATTGGGAGGCCCAACCCTTAGCACTCATGGATGGGATGAGACCAAAATTATAGAAATTAGGACTAAGGATGGTACTTATTATTCTACAAAATGAGCTCCTATATTCTAAATCTAGAATCTAGAAAATGGGATGAGCATTATTAATGATACTCTAACAAGCAGCTAGGAGCCTCGGATTAAGCTCATTAGATACTATACAAATTCATGTAGTTTGAAGTTGAGATATTTTTGCAAAATATTCCCACTCTAAATATTGAAACTAGCATATACCTCGCATATATCTTCACTATCTTTTTTATATACCTCTACTATTTTTTTAACTAGCAAATACTTTTATTTTTTTGTACGGACATTAAAAAAAAAAAGATATACCTCCATTATTTTAATCGATATCTCTACTGTGTTACATAGGGTAGGGGGCATTTGCTAGTTTTAAAATAATAATGAAAGTATATGCTAGTTTTAATATTTAGAATGAGGACCTTTGCTAAAATATTCCTTTGAAGTTCAATATGCCCAGTTGTGGTGACAGCTAGGTCAAAGAAATGAGCTAGGTGAAAGAAATGTAATGGCTTAGATCGGTCTATTATTCAACAAAATTTGTAACCACGTCAATTTGAAAGTTTAAGCTTGAAAACTTGAGAAATTGTCCTATATCAAATGGACAATGTTAAAAGAAGGCCAAAATTTGTAACATCTGTCTATCGACAAGTCTTTATGTTAAGCCCCCTCCCTCCACCCACTGTGTTTTGTAAATCAATTTGTTTATAAAAAAAACTAAAAAAAAAAACTTCATGTTTTCTGTTTAAAATTTAAGTTGCGGTCCTGACATTCTCTCTCAAGGACATTTTAGTTCAATATATTTATAAAATCATGTCTATTAATTAGTTAAGCCCCCAACCACTTTTATTGGTCGGATCCAGTCTCACATACCAATTGTCATGCATAATAATTTTGTAATATGGAAAACAAAGAAGTTCATCCTCCGCCTCTACAATTTTGAAAAAAAAAATTTCAGTTCTAATTTGGGATAAAATCAAATATGGATATCCTCATATATATATATATATATATATATATATATATATATATATATATATATATATATATATATATATATAATATATATATATATATATATATATATATATATATATATATATATGAAAGAAAAGCTTCAGTTGTATTCTATTCGATTCTAATTTTTCTTTTTCTCTTTCATTTTATCACGAGTTCTACTAGTCGTTTTTTTTCCAGCACGGACGGGCTCAGTTAAATCGTGTATCTTTTTGCGCACGATTTTTAGCCGGACCGGTAACTCAACGCCTCGTTTCGCCCACGACGTCGAAGGCGCCCTCGACGTCTTCACGACGCCTACGACAGCCGATGCCGTCCAGTCACCCGTTCTATGCGCACGACGTCTTCTCGACGTCCATACGGCACCGTACGATGGGTCGTGTGGTCGGCCGTTGTTTATATCCGCGCGGCGTCCTAACCGTTGAGTTTTCATGCACGGACGTCCCATTCTGACCAACGTCAGCTCAGTTCGTGGCCATTTTTTGTCAGTCCTACGACGTTGTGGATGTCCCGCATCGCACAGTTCAGGCTCATCATCGCCCTCGTACTAGTCCTTCAAGATGTTCAATTGTATAGGATATATTCCTGCATTTCATTCATTTGGGTTGAAAAATTCATGTGTTTGTTTAAAGTTGGAAATTGTATGCTCCCTGGATAAAACAGAAGAATCAAAATAAAAGTGTGCCATTCTTTGGATTGATTCATTTCGAATGAATAACAGAAAAATGAAATTCACTTTGATTATTACTAATAGTAGGAGAAGCACGTTAGGCAATCTTGCCGGGAGCTAATAGGAGGGCAATGTTTAGTTAGACAAGCTACTTAGACTTGACATAATGAATTAAAGATGACCCTCCTAATTAAGATTTTAGCTTGGTTCCGTTTGAAATGACAAATTCTATAACAAATTTATATTAATATAATCAAAATTTAGGATTATTACTAAAATTTTTTTTTTGTGTAACACTTTCTTGCCTAAAACTTTAATTATTTATTTCTTGCCTAAAACTTTAATTATTTACAGATAAAAAGTCATGTACTTATTCATTAACTCAAACTTAAAACTTTTTTTTGGTTAATTCAAATTTCTATACAAACTCGATTTCTCCTGCGACTAGAACACCGTGAGATAAAGCCTGCTGGAGCAAGTTCGTCCACACCAAATAGCGGGTCGTCTTGGATTCCATCGTGTTTATGAAGAGGGCGCTACGGGTCCTGACGGGTGCAACAATGGAGGGTTCGAACGATTCATGAAGAAGGAGACGGAAAGGGTGTCATCGGTGTCGGTCATGGTGGTCGTAAGAGTTGCGGAGGAGGAAATGCCGTTCAACATAGATTTCTACCCATGAAAGAGGACGAGGAGTTCCTGGTTCGAGAGAGGACCGTGGCGACAGCCATGGCCGCGGGACCCATCGTGTGGGCCGTCAGAGGCTTAGGGTTCCGATTTTGGTCGAGACAAATGACCCAATTAATCATTTCAATATTTACTTTGAAATTTTATAATATCAACATTGTCTGTTTTAGAATATACTTAGCAACTCTAACTTATAAATTTTTACATCAATTTATGTTCAATCAACTCATTCATAAAATTTACACAGTGAGAAATTCATTTTCAGTTCATCCATAAAAACATGCGTTGCACACGCAACGCATGTGCTCCGACCACCACTGTTAAGTAATGCTCTTAAGAAATTGTTGACATTACAAATTCTATGAGAAATGTTAATGACAAATACTCGATCCAAACAAAATTTTACTTTTTTTGTTTAGAAAATATTTTCAGAATAAGGGTCTCCAAAATATTATTTAGCAAAATAGGATAATTAAAATTTTATTTAACAAAATAGTACACTTTAGTACCACATCATTATTATGTTATCATTATACTTGGTTTAAATATATTATTGAATATATTTCCCAGTAGACCAACACAAGGCCCGAACTAGGGCTGCAAATGAGCCAAGCCGTTCGCAAGCTGCTCGAAGCTCGGCTCGATAAAAGCTCGTTTGAGCTCGGTTCATTTACTAGCTGAGCTCAAGCTTCATTTTCGAGCTCGTTTAATAAACAAGCCAAGCTCAAGCTTAGAAGAACTCGGCTCGTTTGAGCTCGCGAGCTGGCTCGTTTATGAGCTTGCGAGCTCGCTCATTTAGAAGCTCGTTTAGGAACTTGTTTAGAAGCTCATTTGTTCTTTATTGAATTCTAATTTTATATATATTTGTGCATTATATATTTATATGTCCTTAATAATTGATATTAAGGAACTTTTTTAATTAAAAATTTATAATTAAATTGTTAATATTACAAGTACTTGAATTCAAACCTAACTAAATTGAAATCGAGCTCGTTAAGCTTGAAATCAATTTTAATGAGTTTGAAATAAAGTTGAACGAGCTTTAAATCAAGCTTAACAAGCTTGATTTTGAGCTTATCGAGCTTGTTTATCAAGCTTGAATCAAGCTTTCTTATCAAGCCAAGCTCGAGCTCAAACCAAGCCAAGCTCAAGCTTAATATAAACAAGCTTGAGCCAAGCTCAAGCTCTAAAATAAAAAATTTATCAAGCTCGAGCTCGAGCTTGAGCTCGATTAATTCTAGTCAAGCCAAGCTCAAGCTTACCAAAGCTTGGCTCGGCTTGGCTCGTTTGCAACCCTAGCCCGAACCCAACCGAAACTTTTTTTGGGAAGTGAGCCGGTATTTTTGGTTTTTTTTAAATGACTTTTTTTTCCCCCTCGATGGAATAAATCCTATTATCTTAGGTACCAGGATTCCCATTTTTGTATAATGGTTATTCTGACTAATATTTTGACTTAAACTTCATCTAATTCAATTTAAATAAAATTAACTAATTTATTTTAATCTCTAATTTACAATGAATATAATTTAAAATTTAATTAACTATTTCAAATTTAATCTATTATCTAAAATTAAAAGTTACTTTATTAATGTTTTGCATGTCCTAATATATTTTAGACTATTAATTTACATGACCATTCTGTTCAAATATGACACCAATTATTATTATTATTATTATTATTATTATTATTATTATTATTTTTGGAATGTTTATGCTTCCTAACTTCCAGTGGACATCGAATTGAAGTGCTTGTTTGGGAGATTCTACCAAGTACCAAGGATCCGTTACCATGGGATTTTCATAAACTCCAATGAAGTAATAAAGGAAAAGTTCGCGCACAAAAGCTCCTACAGTCTCATTATGAGTTTGGATCCTTTTGAGCACTCTCTAGCTTTTGATGTGCAGAAAGAAAAGACAAGCATATTTGTTGTTTTTAATTGCTGTATATCAAATTTGTCCATTCTTCTATAAAAATATAGAACCTAACCTGTTGATTAAATGTAATTCTTTAAAACGATCCATGGATTCCATATTTTTATAAGAGAGATGACAGCTTTGATACACATCAATTACGGACAACATATATATTCTAAAAAAAAAGGGAAGCGGTTATGCTATTCCCAATTGATGTATATCAAATATGTTAACTCTTCTATAAAAATGTGGAACCCATTGAGGGTCTAGTTGGTAACGGTGTTTTCACCAGTTTTGGGGTTTTTTGAACTAACCGTTTATGAAAGTCTATGCTTGTTAATTTTTTTGATGCACTGATTTTGATCGGCTCAAAAACTTTCTAAAATCTGTGTAATGTAATTTTGGGTGCCTTTATAAATACCCCAAATCGGTGGATTTTGAGATATTTTATTGTTTTATTTCATTTATATTCTCACAAAAATATATAATTATAACTACTCATACCCTTTCTTATTTAATTTTATTCGTGTAAAAAACTTTCAGAAGAACTATTTAAAAATCATCCAAAATTGAAATTCTCCTAATCGTTCATAACCGTTACTCTAAAAATATTTCATAACCGTTACCTCTACAATTACCAAGCACGTACTGAGTGTTGATGTTATTTTTTAAACAATAAAATAGATTTAATACACAATCATTGGAAACAGCACATCTTGTCTCAAAGAAAAGGGCAGCATGGCAAACGGAAAAGCTGATAACACATTGGAAATAAGCTGTCTATTGATTATAAATGATTCATGGATCCCTCTTTGGGGCTGTTTGGATAGATGTAACTCTTTGAAAGTGTGAAAGTGACACTTACGTCATGATGAGTTGCAGTTGAAAGTGTGAAAGTGGCACTTACCAAAATGTGTTTGGATGTAGTAATTTTTGTCTCCTGCAAGTGGAAGAAAAATGAGTTTGGTGTTTGGATGGTTGTTGAAAGTGAAGAAAAATGAGTTTGGTTGTTTGGATTGTTGAAAGTGAAAGTTTGTTGGAGATGTGGTAAACCTAGGTATGGTTACCCCCAACCTTTTTTGAGTGTAAAGATTAAAAATTAGTATTGTTATCAGAAATAAATAAAATAATATATATATATATATATATATATATATATATATATATATATATATATATATATATATATATATATATATTATTTCATTTTCTCTCATTATTAAATGAAATATAATTAGTATATATATATTATTATTACTATAAAACCAATGATAACTCATTTTCTCTCATTATTACATTGCACCACCAAACCATTCTCCCCTTGCAAACTCTTTCTCTACATTCCGTTCGTCATCATCTTCTATTCCATTCTGTCTTCTTCCTCTGATTATTTGCTTCTTCTTTTTCTTCTTCTTCTTCTCCATTTGTCTTCTTCTTCTTAATATTTTTTTGGAAGAAGAACGAAGAAAGGACCCTGCCTATGTCGTCACCTCTGTCGGATCCTTCCGCCGACGCTAAGAACTCTCATCGAAGCCGACGTCAGGACCTCCCGTCGATGTCGATGCCGTCTCCTCTGCTGGGTCCTTCCGCTGAAATCGAACACCAATTTTTTCTTCTTTTGTCAATTTTTTTCATCTTCTTTTGTGTTCAGAAGTTTTTTTAGAGGGGTGATCGAACTCTTCCGGCAGTTCCAAAGTTCGGTCGACTTTCATTCCTCCGAAAGTCCTCTTTCCTCTCCCACTTCTTCCCACTTCTGCTGTTTTTTTGTGGAGGTGAAACTGTCCTCTTTTGCAAGCGACAGGAACTGCAATCGATCTTGTCAAACCAAAAACACAGTTTCAAAAAGCAACAACCAAACATCTGAACTCACTTGACTTCCTTCGAAATACAAAAAAATCATCCAGTTTCACTCCACTCTCATCAAACCAAACAGACCCTTTATGTGTTGTGTACCAACGTACCATCCGCCATCTCATCCTGGAATGAGTTGTCCCTTAGGTACTCTTTGGGAAGGGTGGAAAATGGGAGGAAAAAAAAAGTTGAGGGGAAAGTGAGAGGAAAATTTTAAATGATGGTGTTTGGAAAGGGGGGAGAGAACATGGGGGAGAAAAATTTGAGAGAAAAAAATAGGTGGATCCCACCAAAAAATTTTCCTCGGAAAATGGATCCCTCTTTATGTGTTGTGTACCAACGTACCATCCGCCATCTCATCCTGGAATGAGTTGTCCCTTAGGTACTGTTTGGGAAGGGTGGAAAATGGGAGGAAGGAAAAAGTTGAGGGGAAAGTGAGAGGAAAATTTTAAATGATGGTGTTTGGAAAGGGGGAGAGAACATGGGGGAGAAAAATTTGAGAGGAAAAAATAGGTGGATCCCATCAAAAAATTTTCCTCTCAAATGTGGGAGGAAAAAATTTTTTCTCCCTCCCCACAAATGTTCCCAAACACAGTGTTAGTACTGCACAACTATTACTTCAGTTCACAGCGCCCTCTTTGATTATGTTTCCAACAACCAAAGCTTCCCAAAATTCCTCTCTAGTGTATTAAATGAACTTTCTTTATATGATCTGGTGGTTCGAATGGCATCATGTGTGCAAATGATTGGAAAATTAGTGGTTATTTACTTACCCAATATAGATGGACTAATTTGCAACTAAAGATCCTAGCTTTCTCTCTTTTTCTAAGTTGATATTTACTATTAAATTATAATTAGCAATATTGTAAAACAAAGAAATGAAGATAGAAAAATGAAAAAAATTGTTTCTTCATTCACTTGTCTCAATCATCTTGAGAAGAGTCCTTCGTATAGACTTACAATGGAGATTTAACATCATCATGATAATTAAAGGAGAAATGCTAAAAGATATAAGTTATGGATAACCAAATGTCATAAGTTATGGATAACCAAAAGACAAAGGTTATGTACACCAAATAATAATATGAATTATCCATATTTACAACACTCCCCATTGGATATTCACCATTAATTAGTTGGTGGTGTATGCGCATTTGTTGCCTCGTTAAAACCTTACTAAGAAAAACCCAGTGGAAAAAATCTTAGTCAAGGAAAAAGAGTACAACGCACAAAACTCAAAAATATTCTTCATGAGTCATACTCCCCCTCGATATAATGGATTTGCTTGACTTCGTTTAACCACTTTCGTCCTTTGGAGCTCATGTGCATAAAATAATTTTGGTAGAAGTTGCTTATTCGATCTCCTTTGATGAATTCCTCTCGGAATTGTGTAATGCAAGTCTTATTGTCTTTGAATATTATTATAGACTCATCTGTAACTGTGAGTAGTTGACAATTTACTCTTATATGATGAATGATTGATCGCAAGCACATACTTTCTCTTGTTGCTTCTTGTAATGCAATTAATTCTGCATGATTATAGGAAGTTGCTACTGAAACTTGCTTTGCTGATAGTCAAGATATAGCTGCATGGTTATTAATAAACACATAGCCCGTTTGGAACAACCCTTATGAAGGTCAGAAATATGTTTGAGTTTACACAACTAACTAGACAAGAATTGTTAGTGGAATCATATAAATAAAATAATGTCATGCCAGTTGTTCCACAAAAAATCTCAATATGTGTTTAACTATATTCAATATGTAAGTGGAGGTGCAGAATTATATCTAGATAATAAATTAACAAAAAATACAATATCTGGTCTTATGCATTGGCTAGATATAGTAGTGCTCCAATAGCACTTAAATACGACATTTCTGGACCAATTTTTTATTATTTTATTATTATTATTTTTTTTTATCTTCTCTCTTTAGTTGTAATGGACATTTATCCAAATCCAACCTGCGTAAACCATCGGCCTACTTAGTGGATGTACTTTATCCATTATAAATCAGTTCAAAATTCTTTCAATATATCGAAAATGATGCACTAATATCCCACTAGAACTTCTTTCTATTTGCAAATCGAGACCAAGCTTTGTCTTTTTCCAAGTCTTCATTTCAAACATTCTTCAAATAGTTTGTAGTTTTCTCCAATTCGGTAGGAGATGATCAGGTTTTATATCATCCATATATACTGCTACTATTGAGAATTCATTTCCAAATTTCTTAATGAAGACAAATAGGTAAATTTGACTATTTTGTATCATTCTTTAGTCAAATATATGATAAGATGATTATACCACATTCTTGTGGATTATTTCAACCCATATAATGCTTGTCTAAGATTAATTAAATATATTCCTTTTGACTTAGTCTCTAGCATTTTAAATCCTTATGGAATTTTTATATAGATGTCAATATCTAAGTCTTCATACAAATATGCAGTTACAATATCCATAAATCTTATAAGATTTTTAGAAATTGTGAGACTAATTAGATATCTAAAGGTAATGACATCCATAACTGGAGAGTATGTCTCAACATAGTCAATTCCAGGTCTTTGAGAGAAACCTTGTGCTACAAGTCGGGATTTATAACTTTCAACTTTGTTCCTCTCACTTCGTTTTCTCATGAAACACCTATTTAAAACCAACATAGTTTATGCCCATTGGTGTTTCCATTATAGGTCCAAACATACACGTTTTTCTAAAGATTTAATTCTGCTTGAATAGCATCTTTCCAGATTGGCCAATCTTTTATTTGTCGACATTCATTTATACGGTTCATTTTCACAATCTTCATTGTCCTTTGATATTTCAGTAGCTACTGCGTAGCTAAATATGTCATCGATGATAAGTGCTTTTCTATTCCATAATTCACCTGAACATGCATGGAATATCGAGATCTCTTTATTTTCAGGTACCTGTGCCTCTCTAGAGGCATCCAGCTGAGGCATTTTAGTGAATTTGAAAACATGTACATATTCATTATTTGTTTTCGGAGCTCCAGCCACTATTGGACTTTTATCAGGACAAGATGTTTCATTAGCTCTCCTCTTTCTAGGAGCACTATCCTTGGAACCTATAGGCCTATCACGCTTTTGAGTGTAGTAGTGGATTCATTTGCCGCCTTGTTTGAATTTTGTCCAATTGGAACAATGATTATGGCTGGCACATATGATATAGTTACCTTTACGACATCATTAAATGCATCAGGTAATTGATTTGTAATTTCTTGCAAATGTATCATTCTTTTTATCTCATAATTATATTGTGGAGTTCTTGGAACTTAATAAGATCGATAGAGTAGGCGTATACCATGTCAATTCACGTTATTAATTAGCAATAGTTTGTTCTATATGAAAAATTTGTTGCTTATACCTCCCCCTAACGGTGGAAAGACTATCATCAAATTGACAATCATCAAATCTTGTAGTAAAGACATCACCAATCATTAATTTTAAATAGCTTATTATGGAAGAAAACTCAAAACTAATGTATATTTTTCAAACATCATTGGGGACCCATCTTAGTTCTTTTGGAAGATGGAACTGGGACATATACTGTATATCCAAACTTTCTCAAATTTGAAATGTTTGGTTGTTTACCACTAACAAGTTGTATATATAAAATAATATGGTAGGCAATGGGTCTAAATTTAACTAAAGATGCAACATGTAAAATATCATGTCTCAAGCCACAATTTTCAAACTAGATTGCACTTGTAGAGGTCTAGCTATAAGTTGAAGATGTTTAATAAATGACTCAGCTAACCCATTTTGTGTGTGCACTGGAGAACATGATGCTCTATCTCAGTCACTAATGATGTACAATAATTATCAAAAGCTTGTGAGATGAATTATGCGGCATTATCAAGACTAATTAATATATTCGTGTGATTAGTAAACTGAGATCTAAGTTTAATAATTTGGGCTAAAAGACAAAAAAATACAAGATTTCTAGTAGACAATAAACAAACATATGACCACTTAATAGATGCATCTATGAGTACCATAAAATATCTTAAAAAGAACCATTAGCAGGGTGAATATGACCACAAATGTCTCTTTATCTTCTTTACAAGAAAGTAGGAGACTCATTCTTAACTTTTAGAAAAGATGCTTTAGTTATAATCTTCCCTTGTAAACAAAGAACATATAGCTGATTCTTCGATAAACCAATATCGTAATTTTTCAATAAATATCCACAAAGATTATCAATGATCCGATTGAACATAGTTTATCCCATATGACCCAAAGGGTCATGCCAAATGTTATATAAGACATGATCATTGGCTTTATATTTTGCCACATTTAAATTAGATTCAATTATGCCAATGGTGGTGAAATACAAATCTACCGAAAAATAAGATAATTCTTCTAATGTGAGTCTTTTGCTCCCAACATTAGATGTGCTACATAATGACTCTTTGTTGTTATCATTTCGAGTATCAATATGGTACCCATTTTGTGTATATCCTTGAAACTTAACAATTTTTTTTACAGAACTACTTGAATATAACACATTCTGCAAATAGGTTTGAGTAACATTAGGTAACATGATGTGTGCTCTTCCAAAGCCCTCAATTATATGGCTGGCCCATCTATTGTTGGCACTTTATGCATGTCAAATACTAACTTTGGCAATGTCACGACCCGTACCCGCTAAAAGGGCACGTGACGCGACAACGCCCAGCCCTCACCGAAAAATCGGCGTGGAACGCTGTGGATTTTCTACTTCTAAACAGTTTATATATATAACAAAAACCTGTCAAGTCCATGGTCAACTCCGAACGGAGGACAAGCAATGAATATATATACGAGTACTCAATCACGACTCTAAGATAACAAAGTAAAGACTGAAATGAAAAGACAACAAGACGATAAAATAATATATAACCTGTCAAGTCCAACACAAGAATATATACAGTCCAAGTCTCTAATACAGTCCATAATAATAACAGTCTCAAAAGTAGCTGGAGACAATGTCCAGTACAAAAGACCTACTCTAACTAAGTAATAGGTAGGGTCTCGTCAGGCGGAGCTAAGCCCTGCTGGACCAAAGTCTCCAAGTCTATGCCCACTACGTCATCCGGACCGTAGTAGGTACTGTAGTCTCCCTCATCTGCATCTGTAATATTTTCAACATATCCTGTCAGGATGGAACGAGTACAATCCACTAACAATATTTCACAAGATATGACAAAAGCTATAATCTGTAAATAGAGAGTATATACAAGAAAATCATGGAATGTACATGTGAGAATCATGGCAAGGTAAGCTGTAAAATTAGAGCTAGAACAAGGCAAGTAAACTGATCATGGCATGTACAAGAATCAAGAATCATATATCTAGGTGTGTGAATACTAGCTACAACATGTGGCCGGCTTGGGTCTTGCACAAGGTCTACTGGCCTGGTTAATCATACGTGGAGTGTATGATTAACACTCACAAGGTCTACAAGAGTAACAAGGTGGATAATGACCACATGTCTACACTAATACTCCCCATCCCCGACTGGTAGAGTGGATCCAAACAAGACACGTCACGACGCGGGATTCTACGAGAAGGGAGCAAGTCTCCTCGAGAATCGGCATCCATGTACTGCACAAGAACTACAAGGGGGCTTGCACAAGACATACCAAGACAACAAGGAATAACACCTCATGTCGGGATCCATGAATACCAACCCGTGTGACCAATGTGTCGAGAACAAGCATATCTACACTAAATACATGGATTATATCAATCAGCATAAAATAGAAAAGTGTCAGAGAATGTACTTGCCTGTAATATGGTATGATATGTCAACCGGAGCAAATGCAGCATCTCGAGGACCTATAGAGAACAAGACGTATCAATACTCAATCTAGGAAATAAAGTCAAATCAATTTAAATCCTATTAGGTCATTCTAGGTCAAGTCATGTCAAACTAGACTGTACGAGGTCAACCTAAGTCATTTTAGGTCTAGCTAGGTCATACTGGGTCAATGCAAGTCAAACGGAATCAATCGGGATCGATTTGAGTCAACAGTTGACTTTTTGGTCAACCGGTCAACTCTGGTCAACCGTGGTCAACTGCGGTCAAATGTGGTCAACCCTAGGTCAACTCTAAGTCACTGGTGCCTAACAGTTGACTTTTGGCCAACTGCACAAGTCTAATGGAATTTGGGACTAAATTGGGTAAAGTGTTGACCCATAGTTGACTTTTGGCCTAAAAAGTCAACCGTGGTCAACCGGGGTCAAGACTAGGTCTAGACGGCTAAATCTGCTTATTACCAATCTATACAACCCATATCCAAGTCCATCTTGGACTTGGAAACTCAAATCTCGGCCGTAGGCCAATTCCCTATTTTACCCTTTTTAAGGGTAAAAATTCCACCCTCGGCGATTATCTAGATAGCCTACCTACGCTTGATATTTTGACCCGATCTCCCTAGGGTAGTAGGGTACTATCCTATAGGTTCTTTATCTACCATAATACCTAGATAAAGTGGACGTCTAGTCCACCTTACGGCCCGTTGCAGATATCTTGAATATTTCAAGATACGCGCTGACACGGCGCGATACCGGCGCCCTACGACCCCGATTTCCACCCGGGAGCTTACCCGCAAAATCTAAATCACGTAACCTAGGCCTATGTCAAGTTTTATCGCGATCTGATGCTCCGGGCTCAATTTCGCCCTCTAACTCGATTTCTACCAAAACCCCTCTTTTAGGCCTTCGCTCCAACCTCTTCTTTTACTCTCATTTCTAGTTCTTCTTCTTCTCAACTTCTTCTCCTAATTCTTCTAGCTCAAATCCTTCTTCTTGGCCTCTTCCTCACTCTCCCCTTCTAATTTCTAACTTCTCCTAATTCCTTATCATTCTCTTCCTATTCTCTTCTCTATTCTTTCTTTTTACTTCTCTTCCCTTCTACTTCTTATTTCTTTTCCATCTTCCTAATTCTAATTCTAATTCCTTAGCTTCTTCCTTCTCATTCTCATCTAAACCCTCTAGTTATCTATCTATATACATATATATATATATATACCTATGTATACATATATATATATATACATATATATGCATATAGGGGGTTCATATAGGGCTAATAGGGGGGGCTGCTCCTACCTACTGCTGTAGCTACTGCTACAGCTGCAAATGCTGCTGCTACTTGCTATGGCTGCTGCTGCGCTTGCTGCTAGCTGCTGCTGCGCTTGCTGCTAGCTGCTGTTGCGCTTGCTTTTCCTCTTCTTCATCTCATCTACTCCTCTCTACTCTACTCTCTATATATATATCTATATATATACATATCTATATACCTATTTATCTATCTATTTATATATATATCCTTATATCTAATCCTCTAACCACCTATCTATATATATATATATATATATATATACACACACACACACACATCTCTACATATAAATACTTACACATACACACATCTATATTTATATATAAATACAAACACACACACACATATATCTATATTTATATATAAATACAAACACACACACTCTCACCACCACTCTCACTCATACACCACCACCACTATTCTCATGACACTTCCCCACCACTCTCTACACACACACACACAAATACATATTAATACCTATAATTATATATACACAAATATATATATATATAAACACTCACAATCTCACACAAGCACAACCACACACACAACCACACTCTCTCACTCATACACCACCACCACCACTCTCATGACACCACCACTCTCTACACACTAATACCACCACCACCATTCTCTACACAAACACAATACATATAATATATACACATATATACATATACACAAACACAATACATATATATATATATATATATATATATATATATATATATATATATATATATATATATATATATATATATACCACTCTAATTAATAAAACTCCCAATAAATCCTAAAACCTAGATTATTTGGAAACCTAATAATTTCTAGGACAAAGTGTAGAGAACTCTCTTCTCTACAATTAATGTGAAGACAACTAATGGTAAAGAGGAGTAAATGGAGAATTAGAGAGCTTACCTAAGCTAGGTCTTCTTGAAGAAGAAAGAGTTGTGAAAGAAAATGAAATGGAGAGAGAGAGGGAGTTTGCTTTGTGGAGAAGAAAGGGGAGGGGTGGTCTCTTATGGCCGGCCATGTGTGGGGGGAAGGGTTTGTGGGTTTGGGTAGTGATCCAATAACACTCCAAACCCATTAGACTTAGGTTTAATTGGTTCGGGTTTGGTTCGGTCTAATTTAATCAACTAATTAAGCTCTAAAATGACTAATTAAGCCATGAAAAATTGGGTTTAAGATTTCTAACCTAATTAGGATGGTATGTGGGCCAAGTCCAGCTAGTATGTGGGTTCCACTAGGGTCCAGGCTACCCGGGTCTCCAATTTGGGTCCGAATTGGATAAAATCCAAACCAACCCAAATAAATCCCAAAAAATCACATAAAATAAATAAAAAATTTCTAAAAATTATAAAACTTGAAAAATGACAAAAATACCCCTAATTTGAAAACTGGGGTGACAAATCTACCCTCCTTAAAAAAATTTCGTCCTCGAAATTCAAACGGTCGTACTCTTATCTAGGTCAAGCACCCCACAATCAAGGTCTACTAAATTTTTATCCTAAGTTATATAACATGTAACCCAGGAAATCATAACACATGCATGGTTTTAAATCTCTACAGTATAGTGTTATTGCAGTCTTCATTGGGGTTTCTATTTAATCTAGCATGATCATCACATATGCAAACTAAAGGTACTAAGAAAGCAATCATCAATCAATGGATGGAAAGAAACAGGTAAAAGAAAGAGCAAGACCCTACCTCCTAGTCCAATGCGTGCAGGATCCTCAACTGCCATCGCAAAAACCCTGTCCTGGCGGGGTATATCCCGCTGCTGGTGGAGGGCGTGATGCGGTGCCATAGGTGGCCTACCCTGTGCTCCCTGAGCTGCTACCGCTCCACGGGCTACCCTGCGAGGGTTCGCAGGACAATCTCTTAACTGATGTCCAGCCTCCCCGCAGTAGAGGCACAAACCCAGCCTCTTCCGACAAACCTCCCAGACGTGACCAGGTCTCCTGCAGAAGTGGCAAGGAGCCCCATGCTGAGCCTGCCTCGGCTGAGTGTGCTGCACCGGCTGAACCGGTGCTCTGGTCTGATGCTGGAAAGGCTGATGCTGATGCTGAGGGCGCTTAGCAGCCTCTGTGCTGCTACTGGCCCCCGAAAATAAATCTCGATCCCTCTTCGGCTTCAAGCCCCACTCCCTCTCCACCTTCCGAGCCTCCGCGTAAACCTCTGCGTATGTCGCATAGAAGGAAGGGATCAGGATCTTGATATCCCATGTCAATCCCTCCCGGAAGCGCTCTGCTCGGATCACCGGGTCACTCACCATGTACTCGGCGTATCGGCTCAGCCGGCCGAACTCCGCCGCATACTCCTCTACGGTCATACCGCCCTGCTGCAGGTTCTGGAACTGCCGCACCAGGCCAATCTTGTCCGTGGGGGAAAAGAACTTCTCTCTGAACAGGGCCCGAAACTCTGCCCAAGTATGGCCCTCTCCTGCAAGAGCCGGCTCATTCCGGAACCATGTCCGGGCAATATCTAACAACTGTAACCCAACCGCCTCGACCCTCAGGTCGGCTGCCAGGCGGCAGGCCCCCATCTGGCGCTCGATATCCTCGAGCCAGTCATCAACATAAATAATGCCCTCAGTCCCCTTAAAATCCCTCGGACCAAGCTTCTTGAAAGCCTGGATATCCCCTATCTTCGGCTGCTGCTGCTGAACCTCCCTCTGTGGAGCCCCACGCTCCACTGCCGCCAAAGCCAACCTGTGTGCATCCTCCATGCCCTGACGCATGGCCTCTGACTGCCTCAACTGAGCCTCGTGCTGGGCCCGCTGGGACTCAAGCACCTGGTGGAAGAACGCTAGCATCTGCCCCATGTCTGTGGGCAGAGGAGGCAATGGAGGAATAGCTCCCATCATCACCGGAAGAGTCCCCTGCTGAGGAGGAAGAACGCCCCTGGCAGCTCCCGCTGTAGCCCCTGGCACTACGGGAAGATCACCCGCAATGGCCCCAGGGACGGTCATCGAGGTAGCTGGAGGAGTATCTCCAAGAGCCCCAACAGAAGTCCCATCAGCCGGGGAAGTGACCGGAGCCTGCCCGCCAGAGGTGGCAGACCTCTCCGTCTCCCCGTGCTCCTCGCCAGGAGAATGAGTCATCAATATCCTGGAGACAAATTGAGAAGAAGATATCAATATGGCACATGAAGGCAATATCAAAGGAGGACAGCTAGAATGCAGTAAATCGATATCAAAGACGGTAAGCAAGATAAGCAAGGAAAGATCCTACTGTGATTGAGCACCCTTAGCCTATAGCCTATCCTAGATACATACCGCAGGCTCGTAATAGCACTCTAAGTCGAGCGCCACTACGACATCGTACTAATTGCGACTTCAGGACCTGCGTGGGCCACCACTAAAACGTGTCACAACCCGCACCCGCTAAAAGGGCACGTGACGCGACAACGCCCAGCCCTCACCGAAAAATCGGCGTGGAACGCTGTGGATTTTCTACTTCTAAATAGTTTATATATATAACAAAAACCTGTCAAGTCCATGGTCAACTCCGAACGGAGGACAAGCAATGAATATATATACGAGTACTCAATCACGACTCTAAGATAACAAAGTAAAGACTGAAATGAAAAGACAACAAGACGATAAAATAATATATAACCTGTCAAGTCCAACACAAGAATATATACAGTCCAAGTCTCTAATACAGTCCATAATAATAACAGTCTCAAAAGTAGCTGGAGACAATGTCCAGTACAAAAGACCTACTCTAACTAAGTAATAGGTAGGGTCTCGTCAGGCGGAGCTAAGCCCTGCTGGACCAAAGTCTCCAAGTCTATGCCCACTACGTCATCCGGACTGTAGTAGGTACTGTAGTCTCCCTCATCTGCATCTGTAATATTTTCAACATATCCTGTCAGGATGGAACGAGTACAATCCACTAACAATATTTCACAAGATATGACAAAAGCTATAATCTGTAAATAGAGAGTATATACAAGAAAATCATGGAATGTACATGTGAGAATCATGGCAAGGTAAGCTGTAAAACTAGAGCTAGAACAAGGCAAGTAAACTGATCATGGCATGTACAAGAATCAAGAATCATATATCTAGGTGTGTGAATACTAGCTACAACATGTGGCCGGCTTGGGTCTTGCACAAGGTCTACTGGCCTGGTTAATCATACGTGGAGTGTATGATTAACACTCACAAGGTCTACAAGAGTAACAAGGTGGATAATGACCACATGTCTACACTAATACTCCCCATCCCCGACTGGTAGAGTGGATCCAAACAAGACACGTCACGACGCGGGATTCTACGAGAAGGAAGCAAGTCTCCTCGAGAATCGGCGTCCATGTACTGCACAAGAACTACAAGGGGGCTTGCACAAGACATACCAAGACAACAAGGAATAACACCTCATGTCGGGATCCATGAATACCAACCCGTGTGACCAATGTGTCAAGAACAAGCATATCTACACTAAATACATGGATTATATCAATCAGCATAAAATGAAAAAGTGTCAGAGAATGTACTCGCCTGTAATATGGTATGATATGTCAACCGGAGCAAATGCAGCGTCTCGAGGACCTATAGAGAACAAGACGTATCAATACTCAATCTAGGAAATAAAGTCAAACAAATTTAAATCCTATTAGGTCATTCTAGGTCAAGTCATGTCAAACTAGACTGTACGAGGTCAACCTAAGTTATTTTAGGTCTAGCTAGGTCATACTGGGTCAATACAAGTCAAACAGAATCAATCGGGATCGATTTGAGTCAACAGTTGACTTTTTGGTCAACCGGTCAACTCTGGTCAACCGTGGTCAACTGCGGTCAAATGTAGTCAACCCTAGGTCAACTCTAAGTCACTGGTGCCTAACAGTTGACTTTCGGCCAGCTGCACAAGTCTAATGGAATTTGGGACTAAATTGGGTAAAGTGTTGACCCATAGTTGACTTTTGGCCTAAAAAGTCAACCGTGGTCAACCGGGGTCAAGACTAGGTCTAGACGGCTAAATCTGCTTATTATCAATCTATACAACCCATATCCAAGTCCATCTTGGACTTGGAAACTCAAATCTCGGCCGTAGGCCAATTCCCTATTTTACCCTTTTTAAGGGTAAAAATTCCACCCTCGACGATTATCTAGATAGCCTACCTACGCTTGATATTTTGACCCTATCTCCCTAGGGTAGTAGGGTACTATCCTATAGGTTCTTTATCTACCATAATACCTAGATAAAGTGGACGTCTAGTCCACCTTACGGCCCGTTGCAGATATCTTGAATATTTCAAGATACGCGCTGACACGGCGCGATACCGACGCCCTACGACCCCGATTTCCACCCGGGAGCTTACCCGCAAAATCTAAATCACGTAACATAGGCCTATGTCAAGTTTCATCGCGATCCGATGCTCCGGGCTCAATTTCGCCCTCTAACTCGATTTCTACCAAAACCCCTCTTTTAGGCCTTCGCTCCAACCTCTTCTTTTACTCTCATTTCTAGTTCTTCTTCTTCTCAACTTCTTCTCCTAATTCTTCTAGCTCAAATCCTTCTTCTTGGCCTCTTCCTCACTCTCCCCTTCTAATTTCTAACTTCTCCTAATTCCTTATCATTCTCTTCCTATTCTCTTCTCTATTCTTTCTTTTTTACTTCTCTTCCCTTCTACTTCTTATTTCTTTTCCATCTTCCTAATTCTAATTCTAATTCCTTAGCTTCTTCCTTCTCATTCTCATCTAAACCCTCTAGTTATCTATCTATATACATATATATATATACCTATGTATACATATCTATATATATACATATATATGCATATAGGGGGTTCATATAGGGCTAATAGGGGGGGGGGCTGCTCCTACCTACTGCTGTAGCTACTGCTACAGCTGCAAATGCTGCTGCTACTACTGCTATGGCTGCTGCTGCGCTTGCTGCTAGCTGCTGCTGCGCTTGCTGCTAGCTGCTGTTGCGCTTGCTTTTCCTCTTCTTCATCTCATCTACTCCTCTCTACTCTACTCTCTATATATATCTATCTATATATACATATCTATATACCTATTTATCTATCTATCTATTTATATATATATCCTTATATCTAATCCTCTAACCACCTATCTATATATATATATATACACACACACACACATCTCTACATATAAATACTTACACATACACACATCTATATTTATATATAAATACAAACACACACACACACATATATCTATATTTATATATAAATACAAACACACACACTCTCACCACCACTCTCACTCATACACCACCACCACTATTCTCATGACACTTCCCCACCACTCTCTACACACACACACACACAAATACATATTAATACCTATAATTATATATACACAAATATATATATATATAAACACTCACAATCTCACACAAGCACAACCACACACACAACCACACTCTCTCACTCATACACCACCACCACCACTCTCATGACACCACCACTCTCTACACACCAATACCACCACCACCATTCTCTACACAAACACAATACCTATAATATATATATATATATATATATATATATATATATATATATATATATATATATATATATATATATATATATATATATATATATATATATATATATACCACTCTAATTAATAAAACCCCCAATAAATCCTAAAACCTAGATTATTTGGAAACCTAATAATTTCTAGGGCAAAGTGTAGAGAACTCTCTTCTCTACAATTAATGTGAAGACAACTAATGGTAAAGAGGAGTAAATGGAGAATTAGAGAGCTTACCTAAGCTAGGTCTTCTTGAAGAAGAAAGAGTTGTGAAAGAAAATGAAATGGAGAGAGAGAGGGAGTTTGCTTTGTGGAGAAGAAAGGGGAGGGGTGGTCTCTTATGGCCGGCCATGTGTGGGGGGAAGGGTTTGTGGGTTTGGGTAGTGATCCAATAACACTCCAAACCCATTAGACTTAGGTTTAATTGGTTCGGGTTTGGTTCGGTCTAATTTAATCAACTAATTAAGCTCTAAAATGACTAATTAAGCCATAAAAAAATTGGGTTTTAGATTTCTAACCTAATTAGGATAGTATGTGGGCCAAGTCCAGCTAGTATGTGGGTTCCACTAGGGTCCAGGCTACCCGGGTCTCCAATTTGTGTCCGAATTGGATAAAATCCAAACCAACGCAAATAAATCCCAAAAAATCACATAAAATAAATAAAAAATTTCTAAAAATTATAAAACTTGAAAAATGACAAAAATACCCCTAATTTGAAAACTGGGGGTGACAGGCAAAAACTTTGATTCAAATTCATGGGTGTTTTAGTACTATCTACCATACATATCTAAGTCATTTTTTTGGATATTTGTGTTGTAGCACTATCTACCAAACACATATCTAAGTCATTTTTCTTAGATTCTTTCAATCTCTCAATCTCTTTTTGAGTAGCTTGACATTGCTAAATCAATGTCTATCTTTGTCATATTTACGACAAGCATGCATTACTACTTCATGAAGTAAAATAAAAATATTATGAACTTATATATTCTAGCTAGCATAAGTATAATAAGAAAAATTAAGCATTTCAAATGATAATATCATATTATAGAAATGTAACTCCAAATTTATAATATATATATTTTTAAATAAAACAAAACTCTCATGTCCTAGACATTTCATGATGGAAACCAAATGCATGACTTCCAATATAAATAGTTTATAAATACTTGAAATAAATATATATTAACCGAGTGCTCATTCAATAAAAAAAAAATTGTATTAGCATCTTCTTATTCAAAATAATTTTTTTTTCATTCCCTCTTCCACGTCCTCCACCACGACCTCTGCTAATTCCAAAATTAGCATCTGCCTCAGGAATTGCCATGACCCAGTTGGTCTAGAGTTGTGGTTTTTTATGAGAATGTTACTATTTACCTTTGCTACACTGAGATAGTCACCAGTTCAGAGTAATTTATGAAATTTCTTTCACGATATTATTGCTACAAAGCATATTACTTGCATGAAAAATAAAAAGGATTTTCTCAATCATTTAAGTCTCTGTTACTTTTTCTCCGTACAATCTAAGGCGAGGAACAATATTAAATAGAGAAAAATTATATTATTTAACATTTTTACAGTCATGGTATCTTAAATTCAACCATTCAGTTTGAGCAGTCAGAAGGATTACTATCATTTGGTGATCAAATCTATCATTTAGAGATGTCCACAAATTCAATGGATCATCCTCACATAGATATACTGTCTTTAGATCATCATGGATATGATGTCGTAGAAAAATCAAATCAAAGTCTTGACCTTGGCTTAGAACTTTCTTTAATTTTCTTCTTAATAGTACCATCAAGCTTGTTGGACTGCAATTGCAACTTTGCATCTATTGTCATGATAAATAATTATCTCTGCTCACATCAAGAGCTTTGAATTCAAAATTTACAAGATTCGACATCTACATGATAGAAAATAATTATATCAGATGTAAATTAATAATAATATTGATAAGCGCTTTAAAGGTTGCAAAACTTCACATATGCCACAATGTGATGAAACACTATCAGAGAATATACCTTATGTGTATCACATATACAACAATGTGGTAGAACGCTATCAAAGAAGTATCACATATACAAACATGTGATAAAATGTTATCAAATAATATTATGTCTTATGTGTATCACATATACAACAATGTGACAAAATGCTACTAAAGAATATTATATTGCTATCAAAGAATATTATCTCTTGTGTATCACATATACAACAATGTGATAAAACGCTATCAAAGAATATTATGTCTTATGTGTATCACATATACAATAATGTGATAAAATGCTACTAAAGAATATTATATCTTATGTTTATCACATATACAACAATGTGATCATTATATAATAATTTATTTTGGGTACTTTTTTTTTAATATAATTCGATTCACATATACAACAATGTGAAGTAGTACACTATAGAATTCAAACAAATAAAATAATAGAAATAACCAATTCACATGAACTAATTTAATGAAATTAACTAACTCCAAATAAGTGAAGAAAATTTTAAGATATTCTAGATTAATTTCATAGTTCATACGAAAACATATAGAAATAAAATTTATACATAATCTTAAATAGATTATCATGAATTTTCTATTTTGAATGAAATTGTGAACATGTTCAATACATATTTAGATTTAAAACTAAAAGAAAAAGTAGATCTAGAAAACTTACGTTCTAATCGATCTATAAACACATAAATCAAACGTGTATTTAATTTTACTAAAACATGCAAGTATCTAAGTATATAAAATTAGACTTACCTTTTCAATACCTTTCTTTTCTTAGGAGAACTATTTCTTCCTTCTTCTATTTCCTAGAGCATTGTACTGATAACGTATTGTAAAACAAAGAAATGGAGATAGAAAAATGGAGGAAATTATTTCTTCATTCACTTGTCTCAATCATCTTGAGAAGAGTTCTTTATATAGGCTTACAATGGAGGTTTAACATCATCATGATAATTAAAGGAGAAATGCTAAAAGACATAAGTTATGGATAACCAAATGCCATAGGTTATGGATAACCAAAATACATAGGTTATGTACACCAAATAATAATGTGAATTATCCATATTTACAACAAGCAACAAAATATCATCAACTTTTAGCTATTTACAACTTGCCATAGTCAAAAATCCAGTCTGAACTCTATTTCATGTGGCAACCATAAGAATTAAAGGGGTGCCTAATATGGAAGGTATATAAACATATTTTGGGTGAATTTTTGATAAGTTTATGGTCAAATTCAAGAGCCCAGATTGCTTTGGCTTGGCTTAGGTATTAACTCAAGAAATTCTAATTACTAAATTTAGATTTTCTTAGCCCTATAGGAGGATAAGGGGAGTTGCTTAGGTATGCACATCTAGGGTTCAAGGAGACTTCATCAAATTTTTACGAGATTCATGCTCATTGTTCTTATACTTCGAGATAAAAGAACAAACTTCTGCGACAGATTCATCAACTCTGTCAGGGAGGACACCACCGTCCGATGGTGGACAATCATTACTAAAGAGAACGTTGCAAGGATTCATTTATTTTGATATCATTGCACGTATTTTGTATCTTCTTCTTAAGTGGTAGTGAGAGGCCAGCTCTTGGAAAAAAATAGCCGACATATACATTGTATAACAATCTTTGGACAAATAAATATAGAATTTGTCGAGGTGGACATAACCACAACGTATTATGTGTTTGATCTTGTGCTTGATGTAGCAGGTTTGTGGTCGTATGTTCTTTGTGTTATAGTGGTTGGTGCTCCTATTTTCGCTATGCGCGCCTATGAAATCCAAAAAAGTGGTGTCAGATATCTCAGTTCGAATTGATGAATGTACGCCCATGGTTGTGGAGAATACTAACTCGCATATGGTCATTATCACAAGAAAAACTGAATGATTTAGAAAACCCAGTATGGATGATCTCCTATATTGCATGGACTTACATAGTTTGTTGGAGGGCTACAATACTAAGCTAAAGGATACGCCTATTCATGACTAGAAGAAGGCCGATCGAAACGCGCCAATGGATTCATCTGTTATTTTTTGACATATGTTTCAATAGAGTGTTATGTGAAGAAGCTGCACTCATTCTACGAATGAAAGGCGATTGAAAACAAGTTGTTTTTTATATACCAACTCGTCAATTCCAAGAACACGAGGGTGCCTCGATGGCACAATATCTGAACGAGATTCAGAGGATCATCAATTAGTTGTCTGTGATGAAGATGAAGATTTGGTAACGAGATTCATACCCTTTTTTCTCTTCAGTTCTCTACTGGACCATTGGCAATCTTGGTGGTATCGGTTGGTAACTCCAGTCCAGAGGAAGTTCACACGATGTAATTAGTCAAAAATAGTCGATTAAAAAAGGATATCCGATGTAAAAAACAAGGACCTTCAGAGTTGGAGTTAGTCCTAGTTGCTTCCATAAGGAAGGGAAGGCCCAATTCATAAACGAGAACATAAGGAAGTTTCAGGATTTTGCGAGGGTGGATCACAAGGAAGGAAGACATCATTGTGGTGAGAGAAGAAACTATAAACATGACTGTAAAAAGCTCAAGGATGAGAAGGTTAAAGAAAAGTTGGATGATTTAATGGTTGTCGTTAAAGGGGATCTTATCATCATAGCGACTGAGGTGGTGAACTCTTGTAATACCTGTGGTTCGTATTACGTATTTTTGGAATACGTGTACGTATTTATTCTTGTATTGCATGATTTCCTTGCTTCATTTCCTCCCTGGGCTTGGTTTATTCTCGGTTTGGGTTGGCTTGGTTCGGTTTGGGATTGCTCTTGGTTCATCATGAACCAAGGGGTGAACCCCCTACCTACCACCACCACTACCATTTATTAACCCACCTAACTTTTCTCTCTCCTTCACTTTCTCATTAACTCTTTTCCTTCTCCATTAAACCCACCACCAACCAAGAACACCCCTTAGGCAAGTGCAACTTTCTTCCACAAGAGAGCCCATTTTTATTGTTCCATTAGCTTTTCCTCATGTTTCTAAGACACATTAGAACATGTCATTTTCCATTTTGAGGCTTTAAATTTTGTAGATCTAGAAATTAATTATTTTCGGATTTTGGTGGTTTTGATCTATCAAACTTCTTTGTTTTCAAGTTTTGATGGTTCCATGTTGTAGCAAAATTTTATTCTATCCAATTTTGACCTTTGAAAAGTTGGATTTGGACTTGTTTTGACCAAGTTATGGACTTTTGAAGCTTTGGGTTCAAACCATGGAGTTCTTGCAGATTTGGAGAAGACAGTGAGCAGTGTGCGTGAGCTTTTTAGCTTGCGCCACTGAGTTGCGTGCACTCTTTAGCGCAGCGCAGTCTGACTCATACGCTGCCTTGATGAGGAGTCGTATGGAGTACATACGCTGCCTTGAAGAGGAGTCGTATGGACCTCATACGCTGCCTTGAAGAGGAGTCGTATGGAGTACATACGCTGCCTTGAAGAGGAGTCGTATGGACCTCATATGCTGCCTTGATGAGGAGTCGTATGGACTTCATACGCTGCATTGAAGAGGAGTCGTATGGACCTCATACGCTGCCTTGATGAGGAGTCGTATGGAGTACATACGCTGTCTTGAAGAGGAGTCGTATGGAGTCCATACGCTGCCTTTTGGAGACGTATGTCTTGCATACGCTGACTTGAGCGTAGCCTGACTTGAGCGCAGCCTGACTTGAGCGTAGCCTGACTTGAGTGTAGCCTGACTTGAGCGTAGCCTGACTTGAGCGTAGCCTGACTTGAGCGCAGCCTGACTTGAGCGCAGTCTGACTCAGGCGCAACCTGATGTTTAGGCGCAACTGGACCTGACCCCACTTGCCTTGGCGCAACCTGTTACCCTGGCGCAACTTGGCTAATGCCACTTGTTGGCCATAGTACCCCTTGCTCCCCCCCTTGGGCGCATTATGTCCCCATATTCCCATTTTTATGATTTTTGCACCCATTTTATATCCTTACGCCTTTTGTTGTGAACTCGACATGAACCCGTGTGATCATGACATTATTTATGAATGTTAATCGGAACAAGGCTTAGTGATGGAATTGCATGATTAGTGACCCGCCGTGGTGCACTCTTGACAAGTAATTTGACATGATAATTCTTGATGGTGGTCCGTTGTGACGCACTCTTGCCTTGATAAGTAATCTTGATAAGTAACATGACATGATGGTGACCCGCCGTGGTGCACCCTTGACAAGTAATCTTGACATGATAACCATGATACGCTGTTGCGACGGCTAACCTGACATGCTAAGTAAATTCTTCACACCGTGGGTGATTGTATTGAATATGCTTGTATAAGCAACCAGTCTTATCTCGCATCATGTCTAGGACATGTATCCCTGGTTACCACGGTCAGGGATTCATACCGAATCTGACTAGGTTAATGACTAGATTGATCAAGTAGAGCATATAGAGAGGTATTCCGGCTACAAGCAATCCCGTTATCTGGGTGCCTTCCTTGATGGACTTGTAGCCTGCCGACGAGTAGGGCACATTTCCAGCTCACTGTTATGTAGGACACTACATGAAATGATTACTATGCACACTGTCATATGTTGCATCCAAGTCACCTAACAAGGCATGATAACTCTAAGCTTGAACCTTGCGTCTGGATAACCTGGATAGTCTGCAGGGCTTGTGGCCTTAGGCGTACCTCATTGCATCTTGCTAGTAACTAAGCTTGTGATAACCCTAGTTAGTTAAGTATCAAGCCGTACTCTTTGCTTGGCCGTGAATGATGGATGGAGTCCTATCTTGTCTAGTCTTGCCCAGATCCGGTATATGGATATCTCCGGACATGCTTGTTTATGCTTTACTTTATCGATAATTGGTTCGAGGCTAAGTTCTGTTCAGGTGAAGGGTTACAACCCCGGTCCTTGTTTGGTTTACGGGTTGTAACTTGGTTACCGGAATAGTCCTTTAGTTATCTTATCGTTTATCATCCTGTTTTCTTTAACTCATGTCTTATGTTATTTCACCTATGATTTATGTGCTGACATGCTGGTTTTAGTTCTTAAGTGAAGCCTCCTTTGTGGCACTTGCTCTTTCTGGGGTCTGACCCAGCTGGTTTTGTATAGCCAGATTTTGGAGCAACTACCGAGGATCTCCCAACCTTCCTGCCAGATGGTGAACACTAGAAGGAATCCCGGCAACGAGTGGATTTTATTTTGCTCTCCCACTCCCTTGTAAAAATATTCTTTTGAGGCGTTTAGCCGTCGAGCAAGTGTTAGCTCGTTTGCAACTTTACTTACTGTCTGCCTACGGGCTGTAGCATGATTGACAAATCCTAGGGTTGATCATGTATGACTTAAACTCTTGCTAGTCTTCGTATTTTGTATGACTAGCTTCATGATCATCTGAATATGTAATGTATGGGACGCCTTACCTTGTATGTCAGATGATCTACCATCTTGTTATATCTACTCGCTTGCTTGAGATTGAGACACTAGGCTTGTTATTGACCCTAAGAGACTAATGGCTTGTAGTAAACCCTCATGTATCTAGACAGCCGTGACCGTATTACGAGGTGAGAATTACTTCAATGTACGTAGCTGGCTGTGTCTGTCCCCCGCTCTCCAGTATTCTGGTTCTGGGGCGTGACAACTCTTGTAGTGCATGTTATGACATAGGTCCTGGAAACAGAGGCATCTTATTGTGTCACTCCATGGAAAAGGGTCTTCACCATGCGCTAGAGTAGCAAGTTCCAACAAGTAAGGATTGAATGTGAGGGGAACAACAACAATTTTGATAATCAGGGACGTGACTTGGTAACAAAGCTTGGCAAGAAGCGTGTGCACAAAGGGGTTTTGCATATACTGAGTTTGTGCTTCAACCTGCACTTCCAAAATAAGACACTTTAGCGACGCAAAAAATGTCGCTGAAGGGTACAAAAATATCGCTAATCACGATTAGCAATATTTTTAGTACGAAAATTCTTTATCACCTATTCTATGGTCGCTAACACAAAAAATATCGCAGGTCGTCTCTATGGCTGTCACGCCCCAGTCCAAAAGTTACGGGATTAGCACGTGACATGGCCAGCTGGTACATACACTACAACAAAAATACCTTTTAATGACGGCTAAAAAGTGCCATTAATTACAAACCATGACGCTTTTTTTTCTCAGTCCAAGCGTTATGAAATCGGGTGTTATAAATGTTTTTAAAAGCGTTATAGATAATTCATCCAAAACCGTCATTAATAGGTTGAATTTCTGCTACGTTTTATTTTCAAAGCGTTATGGATAGTTATGAAAAACTGCTGTATATGGTCGTTGTATCACATTTATAACGCTCTATACTGCATGATATTCCAAACGCTGCTCAATTCAATTCGAAAACAACCACTTTGAACCATATTCACAACAAAGCATTGAAATGTAATATAAAGTACCATTCTCCATTTTATTGTCTCAAAATAGAGTATTTTAGCTACCATTCTACATTTCTCCATTTCATTATATACATCTTCTCAAAATATATAGAGTATCCAATATAGAGTACACTTTAGCTACATCAAAACTATCGACATCAAAAATCTCACAGATACTGTAGCGAAGAAGCACACTTATAACGCTTCAACTTGGTCACATGAAGACTGTCCATAGCACATGTACGTATAGAAAAACCCTGAAAAAGAAAGCAAAACCCTCACTTTTAGATTCTGTCAATTTTAGAGTCTGTGATTTATATCGAAAAACCGAGAGTATCAGAGTACTCTAATAAAAACCGAAACCGACCAATAAAGTAAAACATCTAGGCATGGCATAGTGGACGTAGTCCCAAAATCAATAATACAGGCATGCTAATGGAGATGTCATTCCCGAAATAGAAATACTCCCAACTAATATATACCTGCATGTGATTTATATCGAAAAGGTCCCAACAAAAACACCCACAGTACCAAGTTAAACCCATCATGCATAATAGATACCCAACCAACAATTTTAATCTAAATAGCAAAACATCTCCTACAGCAAAGAAATCTTTTTCAACCCAACATGTATAATAGGGAAAACCTAAACCAACATCCCACAACAAGTATAGGAAGGAGAACCCAAGCAAAAATTTATACAAGAAACCCAAACCAACAATGCATGCATCATAAATAATTCCAACAGCAGCTAGGTAACCCGAATCGAAAATGATCCAACAGCAAGTAAAGAACCGAACATGATCTAAAGATCATTCCCGCTTCACAAACAAAGACAATCGTAGGATCGTCAAGCCAAAATCGAATCCAACACGTATCAGTCGATCGAAACCCTTTTTATGTAGGGATCGAGATCCAACAACATCATCGACAAACAAAATAAACCCAAAAACTAAAATCAATCAAGAGTTTAGAATTTATACCCCAGAATTTGGTGTCGGAATCCGAAGGGAGCCTTCGGACTCGGCTCGCAGGCACGCACAGCGCCTCGCCGGGTCACGGCTGCAACTGTGGAGAGGCTACATCATCGACACGAAGGTATCCTCACATCCGTGTCCAGTATCGACTCGTACAAACACGAGCGTATCTGCACCCAGAATGAACAACCCAACAGTACCAACATACAAACTACGACCAACGACAAGAAACGAAAAGAGATATATATTGTCTCAGATAAGGATCAATCATCATCTGCTGTACTAGATTGCCATAACACGTATAGGATACGTCCCTACACGGAGCCAGTGTATCCGATATGATCTGCAACGCTTTGGTTCATTTGGTCGAATGACCATCACCAAGAGTATCAGAGTACTCTAATAAAAACCGAAACCGACAAATAAAGTAAAACATCCAGGCATGGCATAGTGGACGTAGTCCCAAAATCAACGACGCATGCATGCTAATGGAGATGTCAATTCCGAAATTGAAATACTTCCAACTAATATATACCCGCATGTGATTTATATCGAAAAGCTCCCAACAAAAACACCCACAGTACCAAGTTAAATCCATCATGCATAATAGATACCCAACCAACAATTTTAATCCAAATAGCAAAATATCTCCTACAACAAAGAAATCTTTCCCAACACAACATGTATAATAAGGAAAACCTAAACCAACATCCCACAGCAAGTATAGGAAGGAGAACCCAAGCAACAATTTATACAAGAAATCCAAACCAACAATACATGCATCACAAATAATTCCAACAGCAGCTAGATAACCCGAAACCGAAAATGATCCAACAGCAAGTAAAGAACCGAACATGATCTAAAGATCATTCGCGCTTCATAAACAAATACAATCGTAGGATCATCAAGCCAAAATCGAACCCAACACGTATCAGTCGATTGAAACCCTTTTTATGTAGGGATCGAGATCCAACAACATCATCGACAAACAAAATAAACCCAGAAACTGAAATCAATCAAGAGTTTAGAATTTATACCCCAGAATTTAGTGTCAGAATCCGAAGGGAGGCTTCGGACTCGGCTCGCAGGCACGTATAGCACCTCGCCGGGTCGCGGCTGTGACTGTGGAGAGGCTTCGGACTTGGATCCCCAAATGTAATTACACTCCCTTGAACAAGAACAAACAGAAAAAAAATCAAAGAACACAAGCATTTGGTACTTACAATTATTTCATCGAACATGAAGCGCACATAGAACAATTCCCCACAAAATCTTTTTTTAGGGAAAAAAATCTAAATCAAAATCACTCACTTAATCAAGAGAAGTCAACGATGATGTAGCCCTTTTCGGATCATCGCCGACGTGGATGGAGACGTCGGGAAACCCTAAAAGAACCCTAATTTTGGAGAGATGGATGCATGTATGGTTGTCAAAAATTAGAAGATTTTACTAAAATCATGTCGAGGCAGAATTTAGGGCATAAAATAAGCAATGATCGAGATTTTAGGACAAACCGGTGGTGAACTTCCCTCTGCGGTGGAGTCTGTAACCGAGGGAGGCGAGGAACGGGCTGAGGAAAGTTGGGGAGCGGGCTGAGGGGAGTTGGGGAGCGGAAGAAGAAGGAGAAGGAGAAAGAGAGAGGGTTTAGAATTTTTCTTAAGTGCGGGAGAATTACGGAGGAGTCGAGGTTTTGACTTAAATTTTCGTACTTTGTTTATAACGCTCGTATCACTGGAGCACTATCAATAACGTTTTTAATGTAAATCGTTATAGATTCTAGTCTTGCTGAACTTTGATGACGCTTCCACATCAGCCGTCATGAAAACCACTTATCAAGCGTCATTAATAGGTCTTTTTGTTGTAGTGATACCCAAGAGTAATACCAAATCTATAAACCCTCAAAAATGCACTTAAGCTGTCTAACTAGACTTAAGTCCACATAACATTAGAATCATCATGGCAGCTATATCTCATCCACAAAAGTAAAAAGATACAACTTAATCAAATAAGAACTGATGAACCAAAATAATAAAAATAATGTAACTGAAGTTTCAAGTGATCAAGTATTCAAGTCACGTCCGGTGGAGACAAATCCACTATTAGTAGACGAAAATAAAATAGAGACAAGAAAATAAAATAACTAAGTCTAAGCTATACAAAGCATCAATGACATCGTCAGCTACAGAAGTACCATAGTCTAGTGCTGGATCATAAACCTGCTCATCTGCACCTGGATCAACCTCGATTAAACCTGGAGAGATCACCAGGTCCTCAGGGGACAAACAAGATACATATAAACATGCCACATATAACAGTATAAAATATGCAGAGAATAAAAGAAATAGTTGAGAACAAACCAACTGAGACACAATGAGACTACATCAATGACGTCGTCAGCTACAGTGGTATCGTGGTCTGGTACTGGCTCATAAACCAGATTATCTGCACCCAAATCAACCTCGATTAAAGTTAGAGAGATCACCAGGTCCTCAGGGGACTAGCAAGATACATATAAACATGCCAAATATAATAGTATAAAATATGCAGAGAATAAAAGAAGTAGTCGAGAACAGACCAACTGAGACACAAGGAGACTACAACACAAGGAATCTAAGATAGTGGCCTGCCATACTAGGAGTATGGTACTCGACGTGACTACAAGTAAATCAGGTAACCGCAGCCCAAAGGAAGCTGACAGTCCAATAATCAGTAGGCCAATGTGGACTCCCTAACTATAGTAAGGCTCATTTACACTTAATGGGAGCTCATGAACGAGGTTGTCAGGTATGGTTAATATCTAATAACAGGTCAGGTCAAGTCAAAACAATCACGATCAGGTCAAGTCAATCAAGTACAGGTAATCGGATCAACTCAAGGCCAAGTCCAAGTCTAAGTGATAAAATCAAGTCAACACACTGAACACGAAAGTCTAAACTAGTATAGTAAAACATAGATACAGTAGATAATATAAAAAAGAAAACATGTAGCATGTGAGGAAACATGTGAAAAAACATCATGAACATCTACAAAAATTAGGTGACAATACACGAAAGAATAAATATGAAAAAGAATGACAAAAAATAAACATACATAATACTGTATGAGTTCGACAAAGTATACTTGCCTGGTGTTGAATCGTCCATGTCCGAATAAGCAACTAGTCAATCAGTGAGCCACGAAAGTCAAACTCCTACAATTGACTCCAAATGCTGAAACAGACATCACCAACGTATTTGACATAAGTAAAATGTCTAAGTTTGACTACCCATATATCCAATTCTGTACAAGGGTAAAACATAAATTTTGGGCCAAAACAATATCCATTATTGGACCCACTTTGCACTAAAAAGCGTGTTAGAACCTATGGTCTCTAAAGTCAACAAATTATATATCTATGAGTCAAATTTTTCAATACGAACTCAATGGTATGTCCAGATTTGGATTTCGATGAGCTGTGTACAAAATCGTACGTTGAGTTGGATCGCGGGCCTGCCAAAATAGCGTTTTGGTCAACCTTCTCATAATCAGAACAAACTTGGCTCACAGGACCATAAAAATGACACGAGTCCAGTAGTGTAAGTTTCATCGTAAGGTGACAAACGTACATGAAGTAATTGACTAGTTTACAAAAAGGCCGATACCGGGTATCTCGACCGATATGCCTCTATTTCGTCGCGCACATACAACGAAATTGAGTTCCGTCGAATCCTACACATCCATAACATCCTTATGCGTCTTTCGATGCTCACGGGTTGCGACCAAGTCGCCATGTTTCACGGAACGCACTCCGTATCGGACATATTTTAAGTTTTTAAAATAGTTTTTTTCTTGATTTTCGTACTAACTTTTGTCATAATATACTCGACTAGAACTAAAACTAATAATAGGGTTTTAGTCTTGTTTATGTTCTCTACATTACTGTTTTAATAGATTTTGAAAATTCTTTCAGAATTGGCAACAATTTCCTTCCAAACAGTGCCCTCCATATAGTTATCACAGTCAGAAATTATTGGCACATTAATTTTGATAACATTAACTGCATCTTCGTGTTTTAGTCTCTCTATCTTTTTCAGAATCAGATACACCGCTAAAGTCTTTCCTGGGCTACTATAAATGATCGTTAAAAATAGTCATTATAATAAGCCTCTCGAAAGACTTACATACTGGTAAAAGAAAGATTGAAGAGAAGCTATCAGCATACTCAAAGTTCACATTCAAAGATCCAAGTTTCTAGAGTCTGTACAAGGTCTTGAAAAATTGTGAAACACTTAAGTTGGATGATAAACCAAAAGCCTATGTAAAATTTTCCTTCCTCTTTGACAACAACCTCAGTTTTTGGCGTCACCATAGACGCTGCAGAAGGCAAAAGGAAACAAAAGTTAGAATCGTGAGAGATTATTCTTACAAAAATCAAGTAATTTTAATTCTGCACAAATTTCACAAATAATAGTGCTAGTCTCTAAATGGCGCACATGGCATGACAGTTCCAGATTCGTACGACAGTTTCTGTACGTGAATTGACAAATTGTGCCTGGTACGATGCACTTTAAGTAAACAAAGGGCGTGCCATTTTGTTTAATAATCAATACTCTGAAAGAGGTGGTTTATGTTAGAAATAGCATGGTGCCAATCAACACTCTGAAAGAGGCGATTGACATTGGTTTAGTTCGCGACAACCATTGGATGGCGCCAACTCTCGAATCACGCTAGCTGTACTGTTCGTCTTCTCTGACTAGTTTCTCACCTTCTAGAGCGGGGTTTGCTTCCCCGGCTCTCGCTGACGGTGTGACATGCTGTGGCACCATCAGCTGAGGCACGCGCGACGTGGCTCCGACCACCTTCTTTTCCTTTTCAGTCGCGGATCTCTTAGGCGCCATTCGATCGAGTGAAACCTTCGAGAGTTTGGAAGAGGAAGAAGACAAGAATTCAAGAGAGAAAGTTCTAAGAAAGTTCTTCTTCTCTTTTCAGTTGGCTATTTATAGCCAAAAAGAGACGTAACAGTCGCGTAATACGTGCACAAAAAGCGGGTCAGTTACGATTCTACACAGCACCAATGGTGCGAAAGATCGCTTCTTATTCAAAGTATTTCAAAATTCAAACTTTTTAAATTTAAAAACTTTGAAGGCGGTCTTGTAGAAGCTCCAAATGAATCAAACATTACCATACGCTACTCATAAAAGGCACCAAGACTTAAATCATTAAATGATGTTGGTTATTAGATGGCGCTAGCATCAGATGGTGCTGGACGACATGTGGCAGTATTCTCCGAGAAGCTAAACAATTGTCATCATGACTGACAGTACCTCAGTCGAGAAAAATCTATTTACAATCCTGAACGCGCACGTTCGAGGAGATTGTGTCAGATTTGTCATAATGACTGACAGCTGCCTTACGCCACTAGAATTTGGTGCGAGGTAATCAATGAATTAAGTAGATGGCACAAAACAGCAGATAGCGCCCGACGTTATTCAACAGTTGGCGCTAATCAATCAATTATCATCCAAAGCAGTTAGATGACGTGGTGCATATGCCACTAATCTCGAAGAACGTGCACATGATACTGCCTACGACTACGCGCATCTTCCTTACAGAATGCCACGTGTTCCATGCAATTAAGTTAACCATTAGCATGAAGGGTGTTAGTGCACCAATTGTTGTCTACGCCAATCAGAATAACTGGCTGACAGTTATTTCAGAACTCTATAAATATAGTTTTAAATCATTTCAAAAGAATCACTAATGATCATAATCTCTTGAGCACTTGTTGCAGCACTCTTCAAAGGCTTTCTTTTTCGACATCGTATCGTTCAAGGGATAAAGTGATCGTCTTCAGATCAGATTCCTATAGTTGTACTTCCCCATAAATCAACTTGTTCTCTTGTACACACTCTTCACAGTTTGTAACCAAACACTTTTTATTTTTGCAAAAAATGATGACTTTGATGGGGACGACTTTCTCCTCTGATGAGAAAGTGTCAACTCAATGCGACGTTGCGTCGGTTGGCATGACACAGAAGACTCTGGTCGTGGAAGTCAACCAAACTGCCTACGAAGCCATGATTGGGGTAGGGGGTGCCAAGCGTACCACTACTGTTGCATCTAAGAACAATACGTGTACCATATGGACTCTAAAGTCCTTCGGTGCACCAATCATGACTTCTGTGCCAAGCTCGAAGAAAAGCTCTATAGCCACTTCCTCTTCCTCGCCAATTCTGAAATTGGTAGAGAGTGCTCCAACCACTACCCCGGTGCCAATCAGGGGACAGCACCACATGGCCACTTCTTCTTTCTCACTAATTCTAAAATTGGTAGAGGGTGCGCCAATCGCTGCCTCGACGCCAATCAAGGGACAACGCCATATGGCTATTACCTCTTCCTCCCCAGTTCTAAACTCAGTAGAGAGTGCACCAACCACTGCCATGGTACCAAACATGGGACATCGCCACGTAGCCAATCCTCACTCCTCTCTAGTTCTAAACTTGGTAGAGAAGTTGCATATCACTGCCCCTGCACAGAGTAAAGGAAAGCACCCTAAGGCCTCTCCTTATCCTTCCCCAGTCCTGGACTTGGTGGAAAATGCATCTGATTGTGCCACTGTGCCAATCAATGCAAGAACGCTTACGAGTCGAAAGCCTGCTTCTCTTGTCAAAGATAATCAAATTGATGCCAAAAAACTAGACTCTGTTCGAGGTCTATTTCTTGCTGCTCATCTATGTCGTGCCAAACGTGCTGGAATAGTATGTACAGAACAACATGGCATCCTGCCCACTCCTTATAGCCAGTGCCAACCAATCCAGAGTCAGGAATTTCCTATCCTGCGCATTTCAAGAACAGGGCAGGGTAAACTGAGGGCATCTCAGACAGACAGCTAAGTGGTGCATGACTCTGATATAAGCACTTACCAGAACCAATGCAGAGCACCATCAAGCCTGAATCAAGAACAATCTGTTCCATCTTCTAAATTATGCACAAGAAGAGTTTCTTAAATCAAGAACCCTCTCACCTATACCAATGAACTCGATACTTCTCTATATACACAGGGAACAAGGTATCTCAAGAACCAGAACCATATTCCTAACATCATCAAGGAATATGTACCTCCAACTTCTCCTTATCATGTCACTGTAACTAATCTCTGCGAACTTTTTGTACAAAAATGGAAGGTCGCAGGACCATCTTGTCCACCTATAACTCTACATCAGAAACATCATTGTAATCATCACCATGAAGTAGTGATCAAATGTTGCTGTCAATCAGCTAAACGGTCCATCTTCAACCGTTTGGACTATACTCAGACTCCTGAACTCATTATGGTAGACGAAGATGAATTTCTATATGCTTTGGTCAACATGACGTCCCAAAGTACTAGGGGTGGAAAACATCCAAGACGTAATGTATCCCGAAATTCCAGTCAGCAATACCTTGATCGTATTCGTGATTCTGTTGAAGGGGTCTACCAAAATACCAGATTAAGAAATTGAGACCAACTCGGTCAAAGGAATCTTTCCTCTCCTAATCTTGGGGATGTCTTCAGTCAGAGAAATCCTATTGATTCTGAGTAAGAAACAATCGGTCAAAGGAATCTTTCTTTCGACCAAGATATAATCGGTCAGAGAAATCTTCCTGATCCTGACCAAGATTTCCTCGATCAAATGAATCTTCCCAATGATTATATCATGTTTTTGAATATTGTTAATCTGTTAAGTTTAGCATTTCAATATCACTAATCTTTATACTATCACTATATCATTTCTACTTATACTTATACCTTTTGTGATATGTGCTTATTGTTTTACATATTAGTGATATGAGTTTTCATTAGATATATTTTAAATTTACTTGAGTTACCAAAATCAAAACTATGTTTTGATTATGGTTATTCAATAAAGTTTAACGTTATGATATCATTAATATTTATGCTATCACTATAGCTCTTATACTTAAACTTAGCATTGTCCTACTGTGCTTTATCTTATCATATTTGCTACATGTAGATTTCTTTGTTCGTCTAACATGTACATACATAAAAGCAATAAGAAGATCAATGTGGACATATGCAATGAACAAATCATGGTGGGCCAAAGACGACGGATCCCACAAGATTTCTCTGAACCACCCGACGACATCTCCGGAGCCACGCACTCGAGGGTTTCGCTGTGCGGTCAGTGGACGGGGGTCGAGGGTGCAGCGCCCCTCGTCGGGGGTTCGGGGGCGAAGTTCCCGAAAGGTATTCAGTTTTCACAAACTGGATATCTTTGGACAGCTGACGTCAAGAAAGAAGCCAACATCTATCAAGAAAAGAAGCCATGCCATGCCATCATCATTTTAAGACTCTGAAGAAGCCTACACCTGCTACAGTATATCTGTAGTCTGTAATGAGCCTTAGGAATAATTATAAATATAAAAAATAGATGGCAAAATTGAAAGCTAGGGTAAAAATTAGCCCAGGATCATTTTCGGATGAAAATCGGCATACTGACGGTATACCGGTCTATACCGACGGTATACCAATTTTTGTTCACAGAAAGTTTCTGTTTACAAAATTGCCATACCGACGGAATACCGATCTATACCAACGGTATACCGTTTCAGTAACGTTAAAAATCCAACGGTCGAATTTCAAACATTTAATGATCCCAACGGCTATATTTTTAGCCGTTGCAATTCCAGACCGGTATTCCGACGGTATACCGGTTCGTACCGATGATATACCGATCGCTGACTGAAAAGTTGCCTTTGAGCTCTTTTCAATGCTTTGGTTATAAATAGCCTTGAACTACTTCATTCAAGGTTGATGCTTTGAGCCTAAAAATTTTTAGACCACCAAAGCCTATCCACAAACAACTCTACAAAGCTTTCATTTGTCATCCACAAATTGTGTTAGAGTTATTGAGTTGAAAAGTAAGATCTTTATCTTGTTGTATAAGGAGATCAAAACCTATTGTGAAAGGTTGAAGTTGGAGAGTCTTCGTATCCAAACTATCGGTTGAAGTTGGAGAGTCTTCGTATCCAAACTCTCGGTTAAAGTCGGAGAGGCCTTCGGACTAAAGCTCTCGTGTAAGAAGTTGGCGAGTTCTTCGGATCCAAACTCGTGTTGAAGTTGACGAGTTCTTCGGATCCAAACTCGTGTGTAACTATTTACTCTAATAGTGGATTAAAGCCGGAGAGAGTTCCAGGACTGGAGTGCCCCTTGGAAGGATACCAGGATATATCGTATGTCGGTATTATTATTGCTTCTTCTCTTGCACTTATATTTTTAAATTGTCCATTAGCTTGTGCTAAGTGCTTGATTAGTTAGCTTGACCCTATTCATCCCCCTCTAGGGTTACTACAATTGGTATTAGAGCAAGGACTCTATTGTTAGGCTTAACATCCTTAGAGTAGATCATTGTTATTTTTCTATGGTATCGTATTCCTCCTACTCCTCCTCCGATAAAGAGGGATTTACTTCTAGTAGTATAGACAATCATGTTTCTTTTAAATGCAAGAAATGCTCTAAGTGGAAAGCCATGGCTAAACAATCCTTAAATTTCTGAAAATGTTATTCATTTAGAAGAAGCAAATGAGTTTTTGAGAAATGAAAACAATGATTTATTATCTAGACTTGATTATCAAAACTCATCTTGTATTTCTTTAAAGAGTTTGAATAAGACTTTAATTTTGAAAATTAAATCTCTTTCCTCATCAATAGAAGATCTCAAGACTCAATCACATGAGTTATCTTATTTGCATGATTCTTCTATTGATGATTTAAAGAAACAAAATGATACTTTTATCTCTAGAATTGCATTATTTGAAAAAGAGAATGATATTTTAAATGCTAAATTTTATTCTCTTACTTGCATGCATGATGATTTGTTATTAGAACATAATATTCTTAAAATCAAATCTTCTCATGCTCACTCTAGAGATATTCATCATTCTAAATGTCACATGTTCATAACCATGCTCATTCTGATACATGTGCACATACTAGCATTAGGTGCTTTTATTGCTCTCACATTGGATACATGAGCTTTACATGCCCTATTCGTAGGACCATTACTACCAATGCTAGAGTAAGTGCTATATGGGTCCCTAAAGCTAATAAATGTGGATCCAAGTTTATTTGGGTACCAAAGTCTTCATCTAATATTGTAGGTAAAGCTTCTTGTATTGGGACATAGCACCAAGGAGCGTGTTGGTGGTTACAAAGCTCAAAGGTTATCTTCCAAGCAATTGTACCAACATAAGTGTGGCCACTAGGGCCACTTTGGTAACATGCTAAACGATTCTCTTTAAATAGTTTATATTTGTAGAATCTAGCATGTTTCCTTTGACAACTTGCTACTAGCTCTCATTGATATATTCTAGTTGCTTATTATCTAAATCAATGAGAGATATGATACTAGCATGCTTAGCTATTTTTTTGTTATTTCTATTATCTAGCATGACTAGTTACTTAGCTTAAATGATTAGTTCACACTATGTAGTTTATCACTCATTTTCTATTAGTGTGACACATTTATATATACATGCTCATTTCTTAATATTTATTTATAAAGCATGAATATCACTCTAGTCGATAGGAGCTTGGCTTTGATTTGAGTTAATATGATTTTAATTCTCCGTCATTAAAAAGTTTTTGAGATAGTTACTGCTTACCGATTTCTCTTTAAATCGATATTTGCGAATATATGTGTTTAGCACAAGCTTCTTATTACTTGACAAGTATATACTTATACTTCTCCTTAATCTTGTGCTTGCATAATATATTTATTATTGATTCTCACATTTTATTTTCATTATCTTCTTGAGAATCAATTATGTCTTTGCCTAATAAAGTTTATTTATACATGTTTTTGAATTTGTGATGGTTTTTCAAATATTCATTAAGGATACATGACTATATGCATTAAATCTCTATTTACATGTAGTTTATGTATTTCTTATATTGATATGTATTTTTGTATAAATACCTTTATGTGGGCATATGAGTTAAGCTAAAAGTTTTATATTGACTTGAAGAGTATTTAATTATACTTGTTACCTTCAAACTTGTGCTTATCTCATAATTTATCTATTGATTCCTTTGACCAAATTTGTGCTTCTTGAATCAATTAGCTTCTTCCTTAAAGTCTTCTTTTGATGATATCTTCTTGACTTTTTGGTTGGCATACATATTCTTAATTGATTTTTTTTAACTTTTCATGTATGCCTATTCGTGATATATATATAGTTTCATATATATATATATATAAATGATTTCTAACTTTTGATATTTATTTGTTTTATACCTTTAAGTTAGGATGTTGAGAGAAAATATTTATTAATGTTTGCTCATGACTAATTATGGATGTTCTATTAAGGATCACATAGTTTTGTGCTTTACCTTGCTTATTAAATTTACCTCCTTAATTAGTGCACATTTTATAGTCTATTTTTTTTTATAATTTACTATGGTACACTATGAAAGCTCTTTAAAAAATGTACTTCTTGATATCTTTAGCACATTTAGCTTTCTTGATCTTAATAATCTTTCATTGCTCAATCCTTGGATACTATGATTTCTTAAAATTATTGTTGTCCAATGATGTTTTTGTAGCACATGAGAATACATGTAATTGTTACATCATATTTTTCATGACTTTAGCTACTATGGTTTGAGCTTTTATGTTGAGATTTTCTATTTCTAGATAATACATTTATGTCATAATGGCTATAATATTTTGCATTATCTAGATCGATCTATTATTTCATTATCCTAGACCAATCTCAATACTTGGCAAAGAGATTTATTTTATTATTTTTATGAATATCTTTTCAGCCATATTTTGATAAGAGTTAGTTCATTTTTTTGGTTATCTTCTTGCTTTTATCATTGCTTAGTAAATAGTCTATAAATTATTTTGATCATTCAAAATATATTCTCTTAATTGTGAACTCTATGCTTAAGCAAGTATCTTTAGTGTTTGTAACTTAGGATTTAATGAGCACTTTTATCTTGTTAATGACTTACCTCATTAATCTTAATTAGTTATGTAGCTTGCTTAGTTATGATATATTTTTAAGCTATATAATCTATGTTTACATTCACTATTCTAGATATTGTTTTTGGTTTCATTCTATATATGATATGATAGTTTCCAAAAATAAGATGTATGAATTGTCTTGATGTGATTTATATTCTATTTTAGATACATATGTCTTATTCTCTAAAAATAGTTTGACAAACATTTGATTTGATCTTGTTTTTCAAAAGAGGTTTGTGATTCCTTACTTTAACTTTCTTCCATACTAGTCATTACTATCTCTTAAATTTTTCTTATTTTGAGTCATGATTTCATCGTATTATCATTTACATCTCTTTTTGATTATATTTGCAATCATTTAATGAGAATGACTCTTTTCCATATTTTTTATTGATTTATGAGATTTTATCATAAATATGGATTTGGGACTTTCTTTATGAGATTTGTTGGATCATGTTTATTTTGTTTATTTTTATTGATAAAAGATCCTAATGGTTGAGTAGTCCTATATTATCTTATTATGTGATTATCAAACTAATTTATTACTCCACCTTTGACTACTCATGGATTACCACATATGGGCCTTTACAATTTGAACTTTATGGATTATTATTTACCATTAGCAAGGTTTGGATTTTACTCGTTGATGGGTACATATATGGTGAAACATACCTAGTCCATGTAAAGTAATAAATTGGTTGATTCTTTCTTAATTAGATAATCATGGACATGATATTTGAGTTTTATTTTTATTTTGTTTTTGAGTTATATTCTGTCTATCATCATGATTGTTCTTAATTGACTTTATTCTTTTTCATGATGACATTTTATCAAAAGATAACATACATTGATCTATCATATTTAAATATGACCTCCTTCTATAGATTAATGTATGCCATCTTTTGATTATACGTGCTTAATTGAAATATTCTTCTAATTTTTCATCCATAGAGGCTATTAATTGGATATCTCTTGTTGACTAAAGATAATATTATTCGTCTTTTGACGATATTGTAGCCTTATATGCATTGAGCAAAGGGAAGAAATCCATAGTTGATTTACCCCCAAATCCTTTAGTTATATATTTTATGCTATAAGTACTTTGGAACTAGACACATATTTTGAGGGGGAGAAAATTAATTGGTTCAATTCATTTATATCCTGTAATATGTCGTATACCTAGTTCATAATGGACCCATATTTTTTTCAATTTCATATCCTATTGATTGAGGTCATGATATTTTTTTTTGTGAAGGATTTATGAGAGTGTATGCAAGTGTCTTTATTATTTATCTCTCTCTTTTGTATGGGTTAAATAAGTCATCTTGTTAATATTAACTTTCATATCTTATCTTGATGACTATTGTGCTTTCATTGTTTTGACTTTCCTTATATGCTTAATTGATTTGGCTTTTCTTATTGAGGACTTACCTAATATTCATGTTTATCTATATTGGTAATACTTTGAGGTGGAGCATTCAAGTCGACTGAATGTCTCTTTCTCAAGTATTTTTCTCCTTTACCTTCATGTTTATCTAAAGGATATTCACATAACATGATAAGGTAATTGAGTTCAAATGAATTAACTTGGGTAAACACATAGATTTTGCAAATAAAGAGATTATTTTATATCAATTGCTCTATTTTACTGATCATTCATTATTTGTTCCACTATTTATTTATAGACAATTTTGACTTTCAAATGGCTTTTTGATCAATGTTTCAAGTTTATATTTCAATTGGTATTAAGTTTATATCTTCCAACTATCTCAATTGGTATTTTTTTAATATCAATTACTTTGCAATTATCTAATCCTCATGGACTTTTGACTGAAATCCTTGATTGAAATCTTTTATTTCAATTGATATATCGCTTCCTTTCAAAACTAGAGTTTAATTCATATAATATTCTGTTTTGGAGTTTCTTTCTTGGATTTCAAGTTGGTAAAACTATTTTTTGACTATTTTTCAATTTTATTTATTTTACCAACTATATTGTGTTTTGACATGCTTCTTTTAAAAATTTGATGTTCTATATTGGTAATGTAGCTTTATAAACTTGTCATTACACATTTCTCCCACTGTTCTTCATTTAGTATTTTTTGATCATGATTGTCTATGCCTTCCTCATGCTCTGATTTATGTACTTAAGATTGATTTTCTTTTGTCTCTTAGTACGGGAGAGCTTATTTTTGATCATGTTAAAGAGGGAGAAGTAAGCTTAAGTGGGGTAGAAGTAATCTAAGTGGTATACTTTTAGTGATATTGTTTGTCTTTTATATATTAGTGATACATGCATCTATTATGTCCATACTAAACTTAACGATTTACCATAATAAAAAAGGGGGAGATTATTGGCCCAATAATTGTATCATATTTTTGAATATGGTTAATATGTTAAGTTTAGCATTTCATTATCACTAATCTTCATACTATCACTATAGCATTTCTACTTATACTTATACCTTTGGTGATATGTGCTTATTGTTTTACATATTAGTGATATGAGTTTTCATTATATATATCTTAAATTTACTTGAGTTACCAAAATCAAAACTATGTTATGATTATTTTTATTCAATTAAGTTTAACATTATGATATCATTAATATTTATGCTATCACTATAGCTCTTATACTTAAACTTAGCATTGTCCTACTGTGCTTTATCTTATCATATTTGATACATGTATATTGCTTTGTTCGTCTAACATGTACATGCAAAAAAGCAATAAGCAAGATCAATGTGGACATATGCAATAAAAAAATTATGGTGGGCCAAAGACAACGGATCCCACAAGATTTCTCTGAACCACCCGACGACATCTCCGGAGCCATGCACTCGGGAGTTTCGCTGCCCGGTCAGCGGACGGGGGTCGACGGGACAGCGCCCCTCGTCGGGGGTTCGAGGGTGAAGCCCCCGAAAGGTATTCAGTTTTCACAAACTTGATATCTTTGGACAGCTGACGTCAAGGAAGAAGCCAACATCTATCAAGGAAAGAAGCCATGCCATGCCATCATCATTTCAAGACTCTGAAGAAGCCTGCACCTGCTACAGTATATCTGGAGTCTGTAATGAGCCTTAGGAATAATTGTAAACTCAAGAAATGGATGGCAAAATCGAAAGCTAGGGTAGGAATTAGCCCAGGATCATTTTTGGATGAAAATCGACATACCGACGGTATACCGATCTATACCGACGGTATACCAATTTTTGTTCACAGAAAGTTTCTGTCTACAAAATCGGCATACCGAAGGAATACCGATCTATACCGACGGTATACCGATTCAGTAACGTTGAAAATCCAACGGTCAAATTTCGAACATTTAATGATCCCAACGGCTATATTTTTAGCCATTGTAATTCCAGACCGATATTCCGACGGTATACCGGTTCGTACCAACGATATACCGATCGTTGACTGAAAAGTTACCTTTGAGCTCTTTTCAATGCTTTGGTTATAAATAGTCTTGAACCCCTTCATTCAAGGTTGATGCTTTGAGCCTAAAAATTTCTAAACCACCAAAGCCTATCCACAAACAACTCTACAAAGCTTTTATTTGCCATCCACAAATTGTGTTAGAGTTATTGAGTTGAAAAGTAATATCTTCATCTTGTTGTATAAGGAGATCAAAACCTATTATGAAAGGTTAAAGTTGGAGAGTCTTCGTATCCAAACTCTCGGTTGAAGTTGGAGAGTCTTCGTATCCAAACTCTCGGTTGAAGTCGGAGAGGCCTTCGGACTAAAGCTCTCGTGGAAGAAGTTGGCGAGTTCTTCGGATCCAAACTCGTGCTGAAGTTGACGAGTTCTTCGGATCCAAACTCGTGTGTAACTATTTACTCTAATAGTGGATTAAAGCCGGAGAGAGTTCCGGGACTGGAGTGCCCCTTGGAAGGATACCAGGATATATCGTGTGTCGGTATTGTTGTTGCTTCTTCTCTTGCACTTATATTTTTAAATTGTCCATTAGCTTATGCTAAGTGCTTGATTAGTTAGCTTGACCATATTCACCCCCCTCTAGGGTTACTACACTTTCCACTCTTCATCTTAGGGGTAGTTCTCTATGTGACTTCGATGCCGATAGCGAGAGCTCTGAACGGACTATCTTTTTCACCAGTTCATCATCGATAGCCAGAGAAGTGACTGCTTATGTCACTAATAAATAATAAGATGTAGCCAGCTTCGACAGTCAGAAGTGGAGGATTGTTGCGTTAGAGGCTAACTTGAAAACCATGGCTAAAATGGTTGCAATTATGCATGCTATGATCATAGCACAACACACAAAAGTAGAGGATTGTCGCTGGGTGGTCATCTCCCACCTTTGGATATTGCCTTCATCCCAGCGTTGGCTTCACTTCCTTCTGCCGAAATGGCTGTAGCGAAGTCAGTAATCAATTACCGGCCAACATTCCATCTATACAGTCAACAGTTCCGTAAACTGATGACAAAGATGGGATATGATCTCCAGAAAGCCCTTGGCTTGAATGATGGGAAAGGATCTCCTATACCTCTTTTCCTACGCCTTCAACACAATCAGTCTCGTATTGGTTTGGGATTCTGGACAGGTCCTTTATCTCTCCAAAAGAAGTCTTCCATAAGCAAGACTCGGATGAAGAACTATAACATAGTATCTTTTGCACCAGTTCCAGAAGAAGAAGCCATGATCGGTCCCAGATCTGGAAGGCTCTACCTTAGAGACTATCCAGATGGACAAGAGAATGTTGCTACTATTCCTCTAGTCTTCTATGCCCCTCGGGTATCTCCTCCATTTGCTGCTAATATTCCTTCGGCGACTTCACCTCAAACGGAACCAGTTCCTCCCAAACTAGCAGTAGCTGACAAAGGCAAACAACCAGCTCGTTTTGATAAAATATTAAAAAAACTCCACCTTTTGGACTCGAAAAGCCGTATAACTTTGACATATTGGCTCAAATAGCCAATACTTCGGCAAGGTTATCAATTTTTGAACTCCTACGTCTCTCAAGAGAAACCCGAGAGACGTTAAGTGAAGCTTTGATGCAAGCTGAGGCTTGTCTGGCCCATCTTAAGGATCCAGACGAGGAACCAATGTCATATTCTCATTGCCATAGCGTGATGGAGATGATCCCCAATATCACCTTCACTCAAAATGATATACTCTTGGAGGACAATCGACATGACTGACCTCTCTACTATACAGGGTATATCGATACTATGAAGGTCGATCGCATCCTAGTCGACCCAGGATCTGCACTCAGTAATATGCCAAAGACTCTATTGGACGTGCTGAAGATCCCAATTCACAATCTCTCCACAACAAGCATAACTATTTTGGGCTTCAATTTCGAGAGAAGCGAACTGTCGAGAAAGATCTGCCTGAAAGTCCAAATAGGCAATCTTCGCATGAAGGACACCTTCTATGTGATTGACAATCACGTCCCCTACAATGTCTTGTTAGGAAGATCGTGGTTGCATGAACATAACATCGTGCCATCCACTCTTCATCAATACTTCAAATATGTGGACGACAACGGAGAAATCCGCAAAGAAGTGGCTGAACTTAACCCCTTTTGAGGCATTGAAACATATTTCATGGACTCCCGAATGTACAAAGAAGAGTTTATGACGGTCGTACCGGCCATGGACACTGAAGAAGAACAAAAAGAGAGACCGGATGATGTACTGGTGATTTCGGTCAAAGGACGCACTTCTCGTCATTCGTCTTCTTAGACGCTAACCATCAATCTCTCTCCTTCTGTCAAGCATCCACTTGCTGAGAAGACAAAGCATAAGGAGCTCACCTCTTCTGAGACTCTTATTATTGATCTTCGTCATAACTAGCCTTCTCCTTTTTATTCTCCTTCTCCTGTGAACAATCTTAGCAAGCCGTCGGTTAAGATCAAGAGCACTGTTGTAAATGATGATGTAATTATCAATAAAGTAGCATCTTCTTTGCAGTCTACTGATGTTAATTATTATACTCGATGTTATCTAGAAATCCTGGATAACTTTGAACCCCTTACATTAGGAGTAGTTCAACCTCTTCAAGACAAAGTATCACTTGAATCAGTACAAGATTCATTCTTTCTGGTTTCCTTCCGGAAGAAGGATGAACATCCTATACTCTTCAGCAAAGGATTGAATCAAAAGGCTACATCCGATAGCGATGCAAAAAATGACAACAATGGGCGGCTTCAACTACGTCGTTACAGTCAATAATCAAAGAACATCATCCAAAAGATGGGTTACAACTTCAAATACAGCCTCAATGGTGGTAGTAGAAGGCGAACTCCTATTCGTATACCTGCTTCAAAAGGAAAGTCACTACAATATTATAATAAAACAAAGTATGGGTTAGGCTACACCACACCGATTACGACCCCAGATGCTTCTGAGTCTGACAAAGAGGAGCTATCTAACTCTTCTGACTCTGCCTCATGGGATTCAGACACCAACATATGACACGTGCATCGAGTAACTCTATCTTCTAATATTGTGACCACTGAGTTCTCATAAGACGGCGACTTCGCTGAAGTCCCTGCATCTGATCCTTGGGCACAAAGTGTAATACCCAAGTCCCAAAATACTTAGTACCAAGTACGTAGACATACCGGCTGCACATATACGAAGAATACTCCAATATATAGAATCCTCGTATAGGTACATAAGCTATAAATAATATAAATAATAGGCTAGAATATAAATAACTACATCTCATCTACAGCTCAACACAGAAGATATAAGAAGTCAAGAATAAATAAACGAGTCAAAAAGATAGCCGGATGGACATACTGACTCCAAACAGCTATGTAAAATAGTCTAAAATGATCGTAGTGCAACCTCCACAAAATGGAAAGAAAAGAAATATAAAGAGGTCCACTACATAGTCTCAATAAATCTCAAAGCAAGGATATAGCTAAATGTCAGAAGGGAATACCTTGTCGTCCATGAAAGATGGATCCAATGTTGCGTCGTACTAATATGGGAAATCGTCTAATCCTAGAGAGATCACCAGGTCCTCAGAGGGACGTAACAAGTTACAAGAAAACACCATGCCGTATAAACTGTGATATATAATAAGTAAAAGAGTGATGCATGCAATAGGGTTCCTAATCATTCAACTGAGAACGTGCAGTTGAGACACAATCCTTCGACTTATGAGCCCTGGCTGATAATAGGATCCGGTATAGTACCCTCTCGGACACCAGTGACCAAGCGCATAACGTTCAAGAACGTCAGTGGCCAACCTGAGTGGATAATCATACCCGTATCTCCAGCGGAGCTTCCGGGTTACAAGGAAAAGTGTAGTAGAAGCCCATATACCAGGTATTGTTCTCCCCACCCAATGCCTAGTGTCGTCATCTCTATGACTAATATGAACCTCTAGTAACTGCCAAGTCTACTAGTATGCATTATATTGGCAGTTACCCCTATCCGTCGCACGCCTCAAACATATCGGTGGCCAGCCGACTATGCGAGTACATGTCCTATATGTGACTCATAACACATGATAAAGCATGTGTCAAGGCCGTATGAGATATACCAATATCTCATCATCAATGGGTGGCCACTAGGCTAAGTCAATGCAAGAAAATAGAACAAAAGCAAGTAAAATGACCGATACAGTCGCTTGCACCCAAGTGTGACTTGGACGCACAAAGATATAATACTAGCAATAGATAATAATATTGAATATAAATAACTAAAAATAAGTAACAATAAATCACATAGTATGGTGGTAAGGTATCTTGCCTTGTGGTGCGAAAATGGCAAATCCAACAGTCCAGTACGTCAGCAATGAAACTCAAAATCCTCGAACGACTTCGGATGCTGAAACCAACATCAAGAATGTTTTCGGTGTAAAAGATATGTCTAAGAAACCCCTGTCAAAAAGTCTAATTTTGGACACATGGGCAAAATCATAATTTTGGGTCAAAACAATGTCCGTCGTTGGATTCGTTTTGCACCGAAACGTGTGCCGGTATCTATGGTATCTAAAGTCATCAAATTATATGTCTTCGGGTCTGGTTCGAGGTGGCAAACCCAACCGTACATCCAAAGTTAGATTTTGGCAGACCGTGCACAATTTTGCCCGTTGGATCGGGTCGTGGGCCCTCAAATAGTCGCTCCGGTCGACCCTTTCAGAATCAGACCAAACTTGGCACATAGGATCAGAATTTTGATGCTGTCATGTTGGCACAAGTTTTGTCTCGAAATGAAGTTATGGCCTAGTTTGCAAAAGGTCGATACGGGGGTATCTTGACCGATACACAGTGATTTTATCGCACACATGCATCAAAATCAAGTTTCGTCAGTTCCCACACGTCGACAACATAAATACGCGTCTTTCGATGTGCATGGTTTGCGACTACGTCGCCCAGTTTGTCAGGACGCACACCGTATCGGAATGTTTTTTAAGTTCTTATAGTTTTTGAAACAAGGTTTTTCTTGATTTTTAGAACCAAATAACTTTGTGTATACTTAAGGAAATCGTGATCAACAAATTAGGTTGTACTCTCATATATGCTGTCTATAGGTCTGTTTAAGTCGATCTCCAGGTTTCTCATTGGGTCGGCCAGGGTTGGCCTTCCAACTAGGGCTCCAGGAAGTGATTTCTGTCCTGTTTGTGACATAATTTCGTCGATGTTCGCCTTAATTTTTAGGAAAAAAACTGGCATTAACAATTGAATCTATTTGAAGGGATAAACGGAGGGTCATGTTGTCTATCCATAGGAATTTGCGAAACAAAAAATCATCGAATAGAGATTATAAACGAAGGATCGAAAGTGTTGTACCATGGCTATTGTCGCAAAACAGAGTAAGGCTCTGTCCTGTCGGATTTGAGCGGCACGTCGGCACTGCGGTGGCCGATGATGGGGTGCTGGCGGTCGAGCAAGGTTTCCTGGGGCTTGGGGTCACTCTGGGATCAAAGAAACTCAAACACGAGCACTACAAGAAAAAACCTCTTTTACAACGTTTTATCTACAACACATCTTGAAAATATTGTAAAAAGGAGGGGTCTTCTACAACTTTTATCGTAAAAACGTTGTAAAATAATTGTATAAACAACGTTTTATATTCAAATGTTAATGCTTATACAATGGTTATTACAAAAGTTGTGTATTATTGTCTTCAACAACGTTTTATTAACATTGTAGAACTTATTAATTTTGACAACATTTATTTAATGTTGTTATTGTTACTAATTTTGACAATATTTTTAAAATATTGTAAAATGGCATGTTCAACAACGTTTATCAACTATTGTAATTTTTTTATCTTTTATAATGTTTGTTCGATGTTGTAAAATTAATTTTATTTTACTACTTTATATAAACGTTGCGTATGTGTTGTCATTTTACAACATCTGAGAAACATTGTAAAAGGGTTATATTCAACAACTTTTATTAAATGTTGGAAAAGATGTGTATTCCATAATATTTATACATTGTTATAAATTTAATTTATTTTTTTTCAATATAAATAAACGTTGTGAATGTATTTATCTTTTAACTATTTTAAATTGTATATATGCGTTTGACAAAAAAGAGACACACCCAATCATAAGTTACACGTTTTTTTATGTGTGTGTCAGTGTTATGGTGGTGGTTGGGGGAGGGTAAATTCCCCCCCCCCCCCCCCAAATTTTCATTCCAAAAAAAAAATTGAGTCTTCTTCTATTATTTAAATTAGTTATTATAAGTTGTGACTAGTCTATAAATCATTAATTCTGGATTATTGTATATGTTGTATTTTCTATTTTTTTTAAAGTATCTTGAGTTGATAATGAACTTTAAAGGAACAAACTAAGTCACTTTATTGCTAATTTTAAATGTCAACTTTTTGTATAATATATAAATGGAAAGTTGGAAAGCTAGCTCTTATTTATTAAAGGATAAGGAGATCAACTTTGATGAGAACCGTGCAAATGCATATTTATCAACTTGGTGTACCACAGACGGTAGAACCCAGGACAGCTAGGACGACCTTCCAGGGCCCATGAATTATGAGTGCCCAAAAAATTAATTGAAAAATAAATATGTTAAAAAATTGTATCTAAAATAGAACCAGTATGTACCATAAGCCCTCTTTGATATAAGAGTAATGCTATTCGTACCTCCAAAATATCCCTCCAATACATCCCTCCTTATGTGGCAGCTGACGTGGCATATTAAATAATATTATGTGTCATATGATATAAACAATGACATGGCAAATTTTAACCCAAAAGGTTAATTACGCAATTTTGTCCGTACTAATTTAATGTTAATATTAATTAATATTAATATTAATGTTAATTTAATGTTAATATTAACATTAATTAATGTTAATATTAATGTTAATGTTAATATTAATATGAATTAATGTTAATATTAATGTTAATATTAATATTATTGTTAATGTTAACGATAATATTAATATTAATGTTAATGTTAACATTAATTTTAATTTTAATGTTAATTTTAATTTTAATTTTAATTTCAATTTTAATTTTAATTTTAATTTTAAAATTTGCCACGTCAACTGCCACATCAACATATCACGTCAGCTGCCATGTAAGGAGGGACGATTTGGAGGTACAATTTGGAGGTACAAATAGCATTATTCTTGATATAAAGCTATTATGGTGTAGTGGTTAGTATGTTATACTTGTATGCTAAAGATTTTTAATTCAATTATTGGTGGTAACCTTTATTTAATTTACTTTTAGTTTAGCTTTTTAATATATTTTTACATTATGTATGAGGGTCCTGTTTTGAAATTTCGTCCTAGGCCCCCCCCCCCCCCCCCTCCGAGCTCAGGACTGGCCTTGGTAGAACCCTGGCTAGTCCAATAGTTTTGTAGAGCCTATGTTCTAATGCATGTGAGCAGCAACAAGACCTGAAGATCAACATCAAGTCCTGCAAGCATTAATTTATAAGTTTATCATTAACATAACAATTAGGTTCACTTTTAACTCATAATTGGTCCAGCCATATATCTATACTACTATATATATACTACTACATAATAAGAAAAGTTTGCTTCACCGTGAATTTTTTTCTTCCAAATATGTCCTTGCCTAACTTTAATAATTAAAATTAATTATTAAATTTAATGAGGATAGTTAGGTAATTATGTATATATATTTTATTTTAAGGAAAATATAGTTTGCTATTTTGCCGTCTTTTTATATTCAAACGTTAAGGTTTCTACAATGGTTATTCACAAAAGTTGTGTATTAATATATTCAATAACATTTTATTAACATTATAAAACTTATTAATTTTGACAACATTTATTTAATGTTGTCAAAGTTACTAATTTTGACAATATTTTTAAAATATTGTAAAAATATCATATTCAACAATGTTTATCAATTGTTGTAAATTTTCTATCTTTCACAATGTTTGTTCGGTGTTGTAGAATTAATTTTATTTTGCCACTTTACATAACCATTGTGTATGTATTATCGTTTTACAATGTTTAAAAAACATTGTAAAAGGTTTATATTCAACAACTTTTATTGTAAAAGATGTGTATTTCACAATGATTATATAATATTATAAATTTATCTTTAGTTTGCTACTATAAATAAATGTTATTAATATATTTATCTTTTTACTATTTTAAATTATATATGCATGTGTTTAATCCAAAAAATTGACATCTCATCATAAGTTACATGTTTCTTACGTGTGTATCTGTGTGGTGGTAGTGGGGGGTGAATTTCCTCCCAATTTTTTATTTTCCCCAAAAGAGAAGTCTTCTTCTATTATTTAAATTAGTTATTACAAGATGTGACTAACCAACAAATTTTTCCAATTATTATATATGATATCTTCTTCTATTATATAAATTAGCTTAACTTGATAAAGAACTTTAAAGGAACAAAGTAAGTCACTTTGTTGCTAACAACATCATATACATGTTGGCCCGATCAAATAGTTGCACATTGGACAACATGAAATTACTAAAAGTATCGATCCACAACTAAGTTCACATGGATTTAACGCCATCTTCCTTTGCCTATGGTATCCCTCTTCATAGTATTTGGTCCACAATCAACATTCTATTGTTAAATGAGTCCAAAGATGGGACGAACATTTAACAACATTGAGTCCACAGAAGACCTGTGCCACATCTGACAATATTGAGTCCAAAGAAGACCTACGCCAACCCCTGGCTCCCGTCCCCATTTTTTTCCTTCTCCTGATAGCTGACCCTAATTTTCCCATATTTCTATACGAGAAATAGAAACCCACATCTGTATTCCCGCAACCCTATTCTTCTTTCACTCTCTCACGAGCAGAAATCCTATCTCACGAGTAGAAACCCACAGCTGTAATTGTTGTTACAGGTACAACCCATATTATGACTTTTCTTCCTTCTTCTTCTTCTTGGTATGGTTCTAATTTTTTTAATTTTGTTCAAACCAGAGGATGAGGGAGGGAGAGAGACCGTAGAACATCTACAGAGATTTCCAATTTATGAGGAATTTCAATTTTATGAATAATCTTTTTTCTAATATTCCTCTTTTTATTTAGAGTTTCACTCCAAAAATAGGGCCTTGGACGACACTATTAGATATGCTATTTTGATAAGTCCTAAAAATTAATATTAGGAAAAAAATTTATTTTCTACCAAAAAAAAAAATATTATTTAGGATAAATTTGTAGATAACTTTAATGATGTACCTTGTTTAAAACCGAAAATTAATTTAATCCAAATAAAGCTTAGGCGCGGTGGAACCGCAAAAAGTTTATATTTCCCTCTTCTTATTTCACCAAAACAATTTACATTTCCTTCTTCTTATTTCACAAAAAAAACAGAAATTTTCGTACAGAGGGATTAATTTAATATTATTCGCGGGAGAGGGGAAAAGTTTGGCAAAATTGCATACAAAGGGACATCGCGCCAAGTAATATGGCGGTGGTGGCGACATGGCGGTTAGGCGAGGGTTAGGCGAGTGAGAGAATGGGAGAGAGAGGGAGACCGCCAAACGTGGTGGCGGTGGGGTGGGGAGCCCGCCAATAGGGTTGGCGGTGGCGTGAGCCCGCCAATGGGGTTGGCGGTGGCGTGGGGCCCCCAATGGGGTTGGCGGTGGCGTGGGGCCCTCAATCCGCAGTAAGGACAGAGAAGAGCGGGAGAGGAGAGAGGAGAGAGAGGGAGGAGGGGGAATAACAGAGTGAGAGGGAGGAGAGAAGAGGGGGGAGTAGGAGAGAGAGAGAGAGGGGAGAGTAGGAGAGAGAAAAATTTGTCAGAGATCAGAGAGAGGCTAGAGAGAGGGAGAGGAGAGAGGCTATAGAGAGAGGGAGAATTTGTCAAAAGGAGAGAGCGAGATTTGTCTCAACAACGGTAACTGTCCTGGCAACGTTAACTTCACCGCCAAGTAGGGTGGCGCGGTACCTGGCAACGTTACCTTCACCGCCAAGTAGGGTGGCGGTATTAGTTACGTTACCCATTTATCCCTATAAAAACATATACATCTTCAACAATTGCAGTCACTCATTCACTCACCCTCCATTCACTAATTCACTCACTCTCCAATAGTCTAAAAAATTCTCCCACTCCAGCAACATCAACTCATTCACTCACTCTCCATTCACTCATTCACTCACTCTCCACTAGTCCAACAAATTCCTCCACTCTAGCACCATCAACTTCTCTCTAGTAACAAATTCTCCCACTCCAGCGCCATCGACAAAAGCACGCAAACTAGCATCATCTATGGCTCTACATTTGAACCTTTGTTCCTCAAAAGCGTAATGTCTGTTGCTTACACGAGGGCATCCCCACCATTGCCTATAAGCAACAGTACCAGCATCTGTAAATATATGGACGAACTGTTAGCAAACAATTTATACTTATTTCTGACAAACACGTAGTATGTTAGAACTTACATTCATCCGTAGATGCCATTAGGGGCATATTTCTCACACTATAATTCTCCTCCCGACTATTCCAACATGCAATTACACCATGGATTCTACTAATTGCATTGCCTGTACCGTAACTCATATAAGGTGGATCATCGAGAATTATTTGTCTTCTCCCAAGTTGACGAAGAACACGGTCGGCCGGATGGTACATGGTGTACCGGTCGTATATAATATATGATCTATGCAAACTAAGATCATACGCCAAACCTTTCAAGTCTGGATTATCATCTCCAAATGTATAGGGAATCCATACAACCTATTTAATGACAATCTATCAAAAAGTCTAGTAATGGCATAAGTTAAATAAATTAAACAGGTAAATAATTAATTACCTCATGATGTTCCAGTATGTCAAATTGAGAACGATATAGTGATACAGCCTTATACTGACAATGTTGTTGATCCACTACATCTATGGTCCATCGTAAAGCAACTGGATAGACTCCAACATCACTAATAATGCTAGTGACGGGTCTACCAATATAGAAATGCTCGTACGACCAAACCTGTGATTCAAAAAACAGCCACAAATGTATAATATGATACCACAGCTCTAATTAATCTACATTCAAGAACTTAATGTTTACCTGAAGCAGTGACATACATCCACAAATATTGGTATTAGGTTTTGAAAATACATAATCCGTCAAACATCCATATAAATGTGCTAAAGTGGCAGCACCCCAGGCATGTCGAGTGGGTTCCTTCAAATTATCCATAAATTGAAGAAGTCGCATATTTATTTGATTTCCCGATGCATCTGGAAACAGAACTGCACCACATAAACAGAGCAAATATGCTCTAGTGCAACTAATCACCTGTAAATATTTTATTTTTTACAAATATTAATATTAAAATAAATTAAATCATGAATTAATTTTACTTTAAAATACATACCCGCGATTCATCTACATCTACCTCGCCGTCAATTATGCGATCTAGATCCATAAAGTTGCCGCACAACCATGTTATCTTCACATAACTGGCATTTTCCATATCAGATGGAGGCATAATACCTAAATAACGTCGGATTAGACTAGCTGGACTCTGTTGCGGATCAAAATATATAGGGTCCCCTGTAATAGGCAACCCTAATATATTTGCCACATCCCATAACGTGATAGTCATCTCGCCAACAGGTAGTTGAAATGTGTTTCGTTCAGGCCACCATCGCTCAACAAGACTTAAAATTAGATGCACATCATGTGTTAAAAATTTAATCCCATCTAAATAATGGAACCCAAATGAGCGCACCAAAGCCTTCTGTGCGCTGTTTAACTCCCATGTGCTATAGTTTCTCTCAGTCCGCCAATTTCCATGTTCCCGCGTTCATAATTTAAGACTATGATCATATAACTACAAATAAAATATTTAAATTATGTTACAACTACGTTTATGTGAAATATTACTTACTAGCAAGTCAAACATTTTCAAATATATCTTTTAATTAAATATTTACCTTTCCATCAAATATCTGTGTAGATATGTGATTTACCCGTTCTTGTCTGATTTTGTCAGTCGTTGGTCCACCCGGGATGCGTCCGTCGTTTTGATTAGCCATCTGAAAAAATATTAAAAAATCTACAAATATATCAAACATATTTGTTACAAAATATTAACAAGAACTAAGAGGATAAGCTGTTTGCTTACACAAAGAAAATGAGGTCCTGCTTGCAAAGAGAAGGTTGGTTACACAGAGGAGGAGAACACGGTCTCGAATATGCTTGAGTGAAGTGAGGAGAAGGAAGAATGTGCTTGCTGGAGTGAAATGAGGAGAAGGAAGAAGAAGAAACTTACATTTTATTATAGAGATGGAACGGTCTCCAACAATGTGCACAGTCTATGAACAATACGATATCCAAAATTGTGCACAGTCTACGAAAAACACGGTCTCCCAACATATTTGGTTGGGTCTAGTCTCCCTCCGCTCTCCCCTCTCTCACGAAATCCAAACACCCCACCCCCCTCTCCCTCTCCTCCCACTCACTGTGTCAGCCCCCTCTCTCGTCGCCAAGTCACCCTCCTCCCTCTCTCTCCTCTCTCCTCTCCCGCTCTTCTCTATCTCCCTTCTCTCTCTATCTCCCTTCTCTCTTTCCACGTGGATTGGGCCCCCCTCCCCACCGCCAACCTACATGGCGGGCTCCCACGCCACCGCCAACCTCATTGGCGGGCTCCCCCGCCACCGCCAACCCCATTGGCGGTCTCCCTCTCTCTTCCATTCTCTTTTTCGTTCAACTGCCACATCGCCACCACCGCCATATTACTTGGCGCGATGTCCCGTTGTATGCAATTTTGCCAAACTTCTCCCCTCTCCCACGAATAATATTAAATTAATCCCTCTGTACGAAAATTTCTGCAAACCCACATCTGTATTCCCGTAACCCTATTCTTCTTTCACTCTCTCACGAGCAGAAATCCTATCTCACGAGTAGAAACCCACAGCTGTAATTGTTGTTACAGGTACAACCCATATTATGACTTTTCTTCCTTCTTCTTCTTCTTGGTATGGTTCTAATTTTTTTAATTTTGTTCAAACCAGAGGATGAGGGAGGGAGAGAGACCGTAGAACATCTACAGAGATTTCCAATTTATGAGGAATTTCAATTTTATGAATAATCTTTTTTCTAATATTCCTCTTTTTATTTAGAGTTTCACTCCAAAAATAGGGCCTTGGACGACACTATTAGATATGCTATTTTGATAAGTCCTAAAAATTAATATTAGGAAAAAAATTTTATTTTCTACCAAAAAAAATATTATTTAGGATAAATTTGTAGATAACTTTAATGGTGTACCTTGTTTAAAATCGAAAATTAATTTAATCCAAATAAAGCTTAGGCGGGGTGGAACCGCAAAAAGTTTATATTTCCCTCTTCTTATTTCACCAAAACAATTTACATTTCCTTCTTCTTATTTCACAAAAAAAAAATTGTTGTATACAAAAAATGTACTCTCCCCCCTAATTTTATCCCTATCCCCAATCCAATGCCGACCCCATCCGTAATTCTATCCCTATCCCCAATCCTTTCTCCTCACACCCACTCATACTCATAATCATCTTCCCTCACTCCCACTCCCCTCGATTCGACTGGAGCACCACTGTGGCCACCATCCCAGCCGCGTTATCCACCTCTTTCACTACCATGACACGTGGCGGGGATTATGGTTAAGAGGATGGCGGAGGGGAAGGAGAGGGCGACAGAGCACGCAGCGTGGACGATAGTGTAGGTGGCCTCCACCACCGAACAGGCCCTCCAACTCCACGCGTAGGACGCCAAGAGTGGCTTCCTCTCTGACATCTGTCATCCAGATGTCCCTCATCCCCATCTCGATGCCATGAGACCGTTGTACCGATCTTTCCAGCACGACCCCATCTCCCTCGATGATTTGGTTGTCGGGTTCGCTCGTGCTTGGATACAGACATCGCGTGTAAGGTGTTTGACGGAATGCTCGAGAGGAATATGGTTTTAACTCTACATTGTGCATTCTGATTATGAAATGCAAAGTATCAAATATAAGATGCAACCTTTTAAACTTTAGTATTTTTTTCCCTATCTTTTTAATTGTTTGAACCAAATCATGTTTCACTATGACACATTGTTGCAGATCACAAGGGAGACATTTGGGAGTTAGCATAGTATAATTCCATTATCCTTCTATATCGATTATTAGATGTCTGAATGATTCGATTGTTTTTTTTTGCTTGCGAGCAGGTTCTCAGTGTTCTCAAAAGGATAAGTGATGAGTACTGTCTGCTATTAGGTTTGAACTCTAAATATGCTCGTCCAGATTGGATGATATTAAGTTCTTCCCATTCCTCCGCCGTTTGTTAGACCATCTGTTATGATGAACACGTCCGCCAGAAGTGAGGTAAATTATTCCAAGTTAATTACCTGCAACTAGTTAAGAATTCGAGTGCCATGACACTATACTTTATTTAGTCTTATGTAAATGTTATATGTTCCTTGGATGCATGAGCATAAACTGCAGGAATCATGGTTGGTATACCTACTAGCGAAAGGTTTTAAAACAAGGTTTTTTCTTGCTCATGTCCGCTTGTCTAGGAATTTAAACTTGGTATAGATGTCAGGTTGATTGTTTGTTACTTAATACTTTGAGCAAATTTTTGGTGAAGCGTCCTCAATGATGATTGATTTACGGCAGACACTATTCCAATGAAAAATGCTAGGGAGATGCACATGTACTACAAGTTATAGCTTATATACCTTAATCGCTTGATTGTAATGGTGATTCATTTGGAGTTATCTTGCAGTTTTCATAGTAATTTATATGCTAATAAGGTGCATGTTCTTATTTGAGTCTCATGTTTGTGTCGACCGTTAGGTCTAGGTGTTAATCATTTGTCTATAATGACAATTCTTATTTTTCCTATAATGCTTTGGAGTTACATTTTATAATGTGCCAAACTGGATGTTATGTGTCCCACTACAGTGGGTATATTTATTTCTCCATAAGGATGGCATGGTTCTATGACATTCACATCTTGCTTATAGATTCTATGTTGTTATCCAATATTCTGGTTCTTATTTTTTTCTTTTCTTTACAGGATGATTTGACTCACCAGTTGGCAATTGAGGCGGCAAGAGCGGAATGGAGCTCCAGCTCACATCATAACAGAGTTTACTCAATTATTGCAGTTTCACATTGCAACTTATTTCGATAATGAGTTGCATGGTCAGCCAAGGGTATCTCACATTTTCTCTTTCCGCATATATGGTTCCTCATTCAATTGATTTGAGGTATTGATCTTTTTGTATATGCAGGCTACACAACGGTCAGGATGGCCTATCAAGTCTATATGCAGTAGACTGAAGGAAAGAGAAGGACGTATCAGAGGCAACTTGATGGGGAAGCGTGTCAATTTTTCAGATCGAACACTCATCACCCTTGACCCAACAATTAACATTGATAAATTGGGTGTACCGTGGAGCATTGCTTTAAATTTGACATACCCAGAGACCGTGACTCCGTACAATATTAAGGTATCAGACTATCTATCATGTTAATATGATTGGGTTCTTTGTCTGCTTTCCTTTATCTATGCCTCATATTGTCATATATCAGCTTTGCTTTAGCTTGAATTTATTCATTTCTTTTCAGACTGAAGGAACTTGTAGAGTATGGGCTGCATCCTCCCCCAGTAAGACTAGTGCAAAATACATAATTAGGGAAGATGGGCAGAGGCTTGACTTCGTTACATGACAAAAATGTAGCGATCACCATCTTGGGCTTGGATACAAGGCATGAATATTCCTACTGTCGATACTTGTTCTGCCTCTTCGTATCAACTTGCCTTAATATTTGTACCTTCTCGTTTCAGGTGGAATGGCATTTGAACGATGGCGACTTTGGTCATTTCAACCGACAACCTAGCCTCATAAAATGTCCATCATGGGTCACATGATAAAAATAATGCCGTATTCAAGTTTCCGCCTAAATTTATCTATTTCTTCCCCGTACAATGCTGCTTTTCATGGTGATGAGATGAACATGCTTGTTCCTCAGTCTTTTGAAACCAGAGCTGAAGTTTTGGAACTGATGATGGTACCAAAGTGCATTGTATCACCTCAGTCAAATTGGCCTGTTATGGGCATTGTCCAGGATACCCTCTTAGGGTGTCGGAAGATCGCCAAAAGAGACTTTTATTGAAAAGGTGACTGCAAAAAGTCAATCTACTACTTTTGTAATTAACTCCCTTTAGTTTGTTCTTTTAGCTTTTTGTTATATACTTCTTTTGATCTGACAAGTATATTGTACCTAAAATGTTTAGAGGACGTGTTTATAAATATTTTGATGTAGTGGGAGGACTTAGATGGGAATAATAGTACCTGCTCCTAGTTAAATCATTAGTGAATATGTTAAACATCACTAGACTTTCCAATAGGAACAAGGAAAAATTACTTGTATGATTTCATATTAGCATTAATATAGTATGGGTAGTGTCTTTGTTTGGTCTACTAAAATCAAGTATGGGTAGCTTTGAGATTCATGACTTTATATTGACACTAACATAGTATAAATAGCATATGGGTTTGGTTAACGTTATAGAGGGCATAATCTTTAACGAATTGAATGTAAGAAGAATTCAAACAACCCGACTATGTATTAAGCCATTATCACCATTTATTAGGCAACTTCTTCTTGTTTCTAGAGGTGCATGTTCGTATAAAACTAGTGCACTTTTTCTTTTAGAAAATGTTGTACCCTTATAGGCAGCTTGAAATCATCTCTCCTGCATATCAAAAATTGTTTTAGCTTGCTAACCTCCTTGCTCCTACATACATATTATAAGTTTTCATAAATCAATCATTGTCAGTCTCCTAGGAGAGAGAACTTGACCTCGAGTTATGGTTTGTCCATTGCTATGACTGTAAATAAAAATCTTATTTCGTCACGAAATGACAAGTATTATTATAACAGGTGTTGCCTTGCGGTTTCTTTCCTCGTAATTTACCTTTGTACAGGGATTGTGCTCGACGTCAATGTTGGATGCGTTTCTGTGGCGTGGAAGTTTTTGAGGATTCCGATTGCAATGTTGCCTTGCGGTTGCATGAGCTCTGGATCCAATTTGAAAGACGCTGAGCTTGAGTTGAGTGTATATGCTGCTTTGCCGTAAGAGATGACACCCCCAGTGGTATGATTTAGCAAGTTTATGTATTGTTGCGCCACAAATTTGAAAGGTGCCTGAGGTCCTATCAATGATTTTTTTTTCTTCTGGTGGTCTCTAGCTTGGAATGATCGAATGTAACGAGGTTTCATACAATCCACTCAATTTTTGAAGCTGTTTGCTTCTGTGGATATGTAGCAGGTTGGAAAAATGAGTTTGGTAGTTGAGATGTTCATATTTTTCTAACAGAGGAGATCTTGATGGCAAAGTAGTTTCTGTAATTGGTATCATACTTGTACAAGGTTAGAATCAGTAAATTCTTTTAATAGTTTACTTCAATGAAGTCTCGCATTTGTACATAAAAAAAACCTTTTGAGGGATATATCTGCTGGTACCCTTGAGAACAGGATTAGGAAGTAAATATGCCTGGATAAGGGGCTTTTTGTGTGGCTTTCGGTGTCGATAGGTTATCTTCAACATGGCCTAAGGAGCTTGTTCTATGGCTTTAGTATCTTACTGGTTGCGACATTTTCTAACAAATTTGCCTGATCTTTATGGTAAGCTGGTGTTGCCATCTGCATATGTTTTAAGTTCTTGATTGCCTGATCATTTTGGCAACCTGGTGTCTGATCTTTTTGGTAACCTGGTGTTTCCATATGCACCTGTTTTAATTGCTATATTGCCTGATCTTTTTGGTAACCTGGTGTTGCCATCTGCACCTGTTTTAAGTGCAAAACTTGTTCTGGTTATATGATCAAGCAGAGTTCAACTTTTTCTTGTCATTTCGTGACAAGAAAAAGCTAGAGTAGCTTATTAGACAACTTTATGTCGACGGATAATCTTAGTTTAAGCGATATGATTATGGTATTGGTATCATATTTGTTGCTTGTTATAATTGTTGACTTTGCTTATAACCCTCTTTTTGGCAAATGATAAGGTTTAAAGTTTCAGTAGACCTCTGACATGTGATCTTAAGAGGTAGTGACGTCTCGACCTCTGGCATGTGATCTTAAGAGGTAGTGCCGTCTCATAGAGCATTGGTAGCCTTTTCTTGTGTACAGATCTAGAGAGTATGTGGGAACTGCTAAAGAAGTAACGATATCTCAGTAGCTCTGCTAAGAGATGTAGCAATATCCCGAAGTAGCAATATTTCAGTAGCTCTGCTCATAGAGCATTGGTAGCCTTTTCATACTTTCGCTTCAATGAGAATTGATTTAACCTCCTCCACTTATTATTTTCAGTTAACTAGAGTTGTTGGTCAGCCAAGGAGCACAAGAGTTATTGTTGATAGAGGATCTTTCTCAAGATAAAGTAAGTACTCTTCTTGTTTAGCCATTTTTTTTATTGTGTTTGTTAAGCCTTGTTTCACCACCAAAGTCATCTATTATAAGACTTCTTGATTCTCTCTTATTCAGACATTGGTCCATTTTTTGGATAAGTTCAAAAATCCAAAGATGGCTGAAGATGAAGAAGTCCTAAAGTTTGTTAGAGAATTAGACAAGGCTTGTAAAGAAGCTGGATTCTTCTATTTGGTAATTCCTCTGATATGCTTTTACATATTATTAATGTCAAAAGATACTACATGAAGCTAGTACTCATATATTAAATATATTAAAATGAAAATATTTTTATATTATATAGTTTAAGCTTAAATATTAGCAATGTTGGTATGCTTTTCTAGAATTGTTTCGTATAGCCTCCTCATGATAATCCAACATGTTGACAGCTTTACTAAAGCTGTCACTCTTTTCCTTAATTTTATTGATTTTGTAGATTAATGTGGTAATAGGGAAATAAAATTATGACAAATTGTTGCCACCAATTATATCCCTTTTATGTTGTTGGGTCAACTACTAGACTTTTCGATGCGATGATGCCCGATTCGATAATTTTTGTAATACCTTACTCAGTAGTTAACATATCTAAAATCGTTCTTAGGGTTGCAAATAATTCAACTTATAGGCAGCTTGAAATCATCTCTCCTGCATATCAAAAATTGTTTTAGCTTGCTAACCTCCTTGCTCCTACATACATATTATAAGTTTTCATAAATCAATCATTGTCAGTCTCCTAGGAGAGAGAACTTGACCTCGAGTTATGGTTTGTCCATTGCTATGACTGTAAATAAAAATCTTATTTCGTCACGAAATGACAAGTATTATTACCAAAGGAGTTCCATTTTCTTTTATTTAACAACTATCATTTGTTTCAGATTTAACCAGTATATTTTTAATCTTTAAATGTTTGCTTTAACTGGTTTCTTCCTCTCCCCAACTACCCAAGAAAGTCTACCTGCTAAGTTACAAGCCTTGTTCTTCAGCGTGCTTTGTGTAATATCTACTTGTGCATATTATGAAATTGGTAATTTTTGCATATTATACTACCTTGTGGAAATAAACACTAACATGGTCCAGTAGTTCCCCCCTCTCTACCATTTTTTGGCAATACACAAAATACAATAGTGGCTGAATTCTTTTTGGTATTTGAGACTTTCATCGTATCATTTGCTGGTCACTACTTAGGACTGAATTTTGAGTAACAGAAATTTTGCTGTCAATATTTAACAGGCAGCTACAATCTCCCATTCTTTCACTAAGGTTTGTATTGTAGACAAATTAATTAGTTATGTTTTTCTTCTGCTTTGTTTTCTATATTTGTGAACTTCTAGCAATCAATGACATCACATATAGTCTTTACATCTTTCAGCTGCAACAACGTTGTTTCCTTAGTGGTGATGATATAAGACATCAATTTTTTTATATTCTAATGGTTGCCTCTATTTTTGTGCATATTTGTAGATGTCAATATATTGTTTAATGCTAAAACATTCTGTTGCACATTGTCTTACTCATGAGCAGGTCACTACGTCCGTCTAATTGTCACTTCACTCAACCCATCAATTCTAACATTTCTCCTTTGTGACGGTTGATGCATATGTAAAGCTTTTCTTGGTTCTCAAGGTACCTCGAGCAGCGGTAGCAGCAACAACCACAGGAACGCAAATTAGAAGTGTATTTGTATTTGTATAGAGCGAGAATTATTTGTATTTGTATTATAATTGTAATAAATATATTTTTATTTATAAATTGCAATTTTTTTTAAAATGGAAACACAATCCACAACGTTTAAAAACTGTTGTAATATAACATTTTGACAACATTTCCATATGTTGTAGACTTTATTTACAATACTTTTAAATTATTGTTGATATTATAATTATAGTATACCAATATTATTTACAATATTTGGCAAACATGACTAAATAATATATAAAATATTTTTCAAAAGTTGTGTAATTTTTTTACAATGTTTGTGCACTGTTGAACAAAATTTATGTACAATGTTTACTGAACGTGGTAGATATTGTTTGTATTACAGTTGCAGAACGTTGTTGAAATTATATTTACATTACTTCTAATACGTTATAAAAAGTATTTTTACAATTCTTGGAAAACGTTGTAGAAAGGTTTTTGTCATATTTTATAAATTTTAACAATGTTTATAAACTATTGTGGGAATAATGTCTACAACGTTTTTACAATATTCAAATGAACATTGTGAAAGATATTCTCCCTTTTACAACCCTGGATATAACAACCTTATATTAAACGTTGTAAAAGCCCTTCTACAACATTTTTTCAACGTTGTAAAAGTACTTTTTTCTTGTAGTGGGGGTTTGCTATGGTAGGATAGGGTTTCTACGATTTCTCCTCTAGTTTTATATTTGCGTTTAAATTTGATCTCGAGATACATTCGAAGTCCGAGTTCAAATTTTTTTAGGTATATCTAGAAGAGAATCGAACATAGATAGCATGTTACCAAGAATTTGGCGAATCTGGCTTGAATTCTGGTTGGTTAAGATCGCGGGTTACCGAGTTTGTTCTTTGTGTGTGCTGGGTCGGGAGCGCACAGGTTAGGTGTGATGAACAGTACTCATGCACTGTTGACAGTATTTGTGTTATTATATATATATATATATATATTTTTTTTTAAGTCTATATATAAGTATATTCATATAAGTAAAGTTTTAAATATCTGAATAATTACCAAAAATTCCTAAAAATATGTGAAAATTATATCTAATATTCCTAAGTCCCATTGTGACCTACTTTTTGTGTAGAATATTTACAGCTATACATATTTTTTTTCAGCTATACATATATATATATATTTTTCAGCTATACATACATATATATATATATATATATATATATATATATATATATATATATTATATATATATTTTATATTTATATATATATATATATATATATATATATATATATATATATATATATATAAATATATATATATATATATATATATATATATATATATATATATATATATATATATATATATATATATATATATATATATATACACTAGCATATGTGC